>MNCI01013463.1:63088-99041 GCA_015680685.1 Gnetum montanum | reverse complement strand
GCATTTTTGAATCTTTGAACTAATTTCTTGATACATGGAAGGCCAGTAATATCCATATCAAAGAATATGTTGCATAGTCGACTTAGGGGATTCATAAAATAAATTCAAATGATCATGAAATTATTTCAAAATGAAACTAATTTGATCATTATGAACACATTCCAATAAAAGCCCTATAAAATCCTTTCTGTATAATATACCATATTTAACGATGAATCTTCATGCTCTTTTGAAGAAATATCTTTTTTGACTTGTAGTTAAATTATTTGGGATTTTCCTTGTATTAAGAAATTTGAGAATTTCATCATACCAATTCTCTTCATGGGTGTCAAGTGTGCATACTTCACTTTCTCTAGTCATTAACTTAGCTAATCCCATTCCCTTAATTGTTTTGCATATTTCTAATGAAAATCTAAAACTTTGCAACTTTATAAGCCATTTTCCTCTTTTCAATCCAATATCATTTTGGGATAGGAATCTCTTGACTGCAGGTTCAATTAGCATAATGTGAACTAATGAACTTTCGAAATAATATTTAAAATGTTGAAGTGCTTTGATGACTGCGAAAGCTTGTTTCTCTAAGTCTAAATAATTTAACTCTGAACCTTTCAACTGATACCCAAAAAATCCAATTGGTTCATCTTGACCTTTAGTATCCTTTTGTGTTAGAACAACAACAATAGAATCATTAGAAGAAAAAGAATATAACCAAAAATCTTCTTTAAGCCTAGGCTTTACCAAATATGGAGCATCTTGTATAGCAATTTTAACTTCTAATAAAGCTCTCTCTGATTCTAGTGTTTTCTCTACTTGAACATCCTTTTTTAGCATATGCATCAAAGGTTTGGTAATTTCAGTAAATCTGGGGATGAAATTTTTCACAAAGTTTATCTTCCCAAAGAAAGATCTAAGAGATTTCTTACTTGTGGGATGCTCAATATTTCGTACTGCTTGAATTCGGGAATTGTCTAAGGCAATCCCTTCTTGACATATCACATGGCCTAATAAGCTTCCAAATTTAACCCTGAAGATACACTTCTTAGGATTTAATGAAATACAAAACTCACGACATCTATCGAAAACTTGCTAGAGATGATTAATATGATCTTCTTTTTTCTTTGAGAATATTGTAATATCATCCAAATAAACCACCACAAATTTGCCTAATAAGTCCTTAAATGGTAAATCCATTGCTCTTTGAAATGTAGCTCCAGAATTTGACAATCCAAATGGCATTCTTTGGTAAGAGAAAGCTCCCCATTTGGTGATAAATGCTGTTCTGAATCTATCATTCTTATCTACCACGATTTGATTATAACCTGAGAAACCATCTAAGAAAGAGTATACTTGATAACCTAAAACTTTAATCAGCATCTCATCAATTCTTGGAAGTGGATACTTATTCTTTTTTGAAGCATCATTTAGATTTCTAAAATCTACACAAAGCCTTATATCACCATTTTTCTTCCTCACTAGAACAAGGTTAGCAAGCCATGTCGAATATCATACTTGATATATGATTCATGCTTGCAACAACTTCTTGATTTCGGCTTCCATAGCTAGATCAAATGATGGATTAAATTTTCTTTATTTTTGCTTGACTATTTTGCAACCTTCTATTAAAGGGATCTTATGTGTCATCACATCTTGCCTAAAAGCTTTAAGCTTATCATAAGACCAAGCAAAATTGTCCAGATTATTTTGTAGACATGTTAACAAGTTTTTCTTGAAACTTGAATCTCTTTCCGTTGTAACATTCAACATCTTTGGCATCTTGTCTAATCCAAAATTTACTACCTTGAAAGCTTGACTATCTGAGTCTTGTAAATCCTTTCCAGTAAGTAAATTTTTCTTGAACTCATGTTCCAATTTGATCATCCTTTTTGGAATGAAATTAGCTTTGGAGTTTAATGACATTTCGGGTATCACTTGACCCTCAAATTCTTGTTTATTCTTCATAAATCTTAGTACTTGATCATCGTCTTCAAATACTGTAAATGTCTTATATTATCTAGTACTGATGGCTAATATTCTTCTTCAATCATGACATCTTTGTAACTTTCTATTAAGTGCATATCCAATGTCGAAGCTACCTTTGCCAAATCATCTGCTATAAAATTCTCTACTCTGTTTATATGCTCTATTTGGCAATGTTGGAACTAATCTAACATCTTACAAGAAAGTTGCTTATAAGGTCTTCAGAATGATCTCTTTACTACATAATTACCCTTTACTTGTTCACAGACTAATCTTGAGTCTCCCTTTATAGTGATTACTTTGATCTTTTTGTCTAGAGCTATTCTCATACCAATACATAACACTTCATACTCAGCCTTGTTGTTAGTACAAGGAAAAGATACATGAATTGCCTTGAGAATTTCAGGTGAATCATTCCTTAATATAACTATATCGACTCCTACACCTTTTGAATTGCACGAACCATCAAAGTATAACTCTCATTTATCCTCATTCTTTGATTGTTGTTTTTTAGGACCATAATTTTCTTGGAGTGTACAAATTTTTTTTTTCAACACCTTCTTTTTCAACCANAGTTCAACTATCCAAAAGAATAGGATGGAAAATCCTTGGCAAAGAGTTACNGTAAACTACCTTAGGAATATCATTATAATTTTGAAATCCTAATAGCGTAACTCTTTGCCAAGGATTTTCCATCCTATTCTTTTGGATAGTTGAACTTCTAAAATTTCTAGATCTTCTCTTACGAATCAATAAACCAGATATAATAGGTGATTTTCTTGATCTTCTAGTTTTCACTCCACTACTTGTTCCGAATTCAAAAACTTTCTTTTGTTCTTCTTCGGATGAAGAATCAGTCTTAGAATTTAGAATATCTTTTGAACCTTTTGAATTTTTCAAACTATCAATCTTCTTGGTCATGAACTGAAAATAGTATCTAATTTATTAAGCCATTATAGTAACAAAGAATTGTTGATGTGCTAAAATTATAAGGCTTATGAACCTAGAGGCTAAATTTTTAGACCTTCTTCTAGTGCTAAAAGAACTATTGGCGACAGTTTGGGACGCGACCGCCAACAAGTGTCCTCGAACAGGATTTAGGTGCTTGTTGGTCTCTGGCAACACCAATGCCCAAATACCTCCAAATAGACTTACTAGTTAATGTGAGTATGTGTGTCTGCTGTTGTAGCATGCAGTTGTGAAAAATGAAATGATTACGTTATGTGTAAACTATAGATGACTTATCTTAAAGAAATTCAGCCAACTTTGTCAAGTACTGTGAGTTGTTGAGGGTTCCTATTTTGTTCAATTACCTAGTCTAGATGGTCCTTATAATACCTACTTGTAACAAATAAAATTTTGAAAAAACATTTAACCACAACTCTGCAAATCTACTTCTAATTTTCCCCAGAGAAAAAGATAGTTCCACAAGAAAACTAAAAATAGAGCAATATTTGATGGAAATAGAAAGAAAAGAAAGAAGATTTGTGTAGACCTTCAATATTTAAACAAGGTAAAATGACTTGTAAGATTGCTGCATTTGTCAAATGGCATCGGGTTTCTTTCAACCAAAGGAGGTAACGTGTTGATTTTATCTTCATCTTGCTGCCACTGTTAATGACTTGAAATTCGGATCAACATCAAGGTCGTTTTGCAGATAACAGAGTTGGGAGTACTCGGATTTTATATCCCTTCCTTCCTCTTTTTTTTCCTCAATTTTTGTTGGGCCTGGCTCGCCTAGGTTTGAAGCGTCTGAACTTCTGAAGCTCATCATCATGAGCAACACCAAGTACGGTAGACTCAAAAGTACCAAGATTACTTACAATCCTCTTCTCAGAAATCAGCTCCACATACGTAGTCACACTATTGGGCACCACTGGCACCTCCCACTACTGCATGTGATGGAACAGTCTCATCTCGGCAGGAATGGAATCGAACCTGCACGCACTCGCAACCAAAGACCTGCTCTCCATAGCCCTGTTGTGGAAAAGGACCTCCATGCGCTCCATGAACTCGGGCTCGCTGATGATGTCAAGGTAATCAATGCTGACGGAGACGCAGGCGGTGATGAAGGGTTTTTCATAGATGTGGAACCGGACCATGCAGGCAAGCACGAGGTGGGTGTGCATTCACAGTCGTTGCAGCGAATTCAAGTCAAAGACGTCGACCTCTAGAATCAAAATCACGACTAGCAGTGAAGGAGGGGAGGCCTAGCGTACGATGTCGATGAGCTGGCTATGGTTGTGTCTGACGACGCCGATTCGTAGGTCCGACTGATGCACGGGCGCGACTCCGAGCAAGTACCAGACAAATTAGTTGCTGGTGAAGCCCGACGGCCCAAAAACTACAATGTCTAGTTTTGATTATCCTGTCCTCAGTTGCGATTCTTCACATCAACCGAAAGTGCCATTGCCAATAAATGCAACAAGAAGACGATCCTTCATTAATTTAAATTCACCAAATCCAAAACCTATTGGCAGTCCATTCGTTGGATCCTCTACATGCTTCCAACTCTTAACTGGACCATAAAGCTTAAGCATAGAACGTAAAAATCTGTTATCCACGGTGGTGGCTATTTTTCCAACATAAACGGTGGTTTGGGGTTTCTCAAAAAGAACATTAATAGGAAGTATGCTTTTTGAGGTAAATAATATAATTCTTTGTTTGCTATTGTACTATCTTCCAATCTCCAATAAAATAATAATTTTGCAGTTTAATTTCATATTCCAAGAACACCTCAACATCAAAATTCTTTACCAGTAGATTACTTCTCCAAAAACACCCATCAACCCACAACGCTAAAGCTGTAAATTTACTTCTAAATTTACAACCATAGATTGTTCCAATTTTTAATAAAATATTTCAACTATTCCATGGAATGGCAAAATGTGCCAACAGGTACTATTGCATTCTCCTTAGTAAAGGTAGTTCCACTTCTAGTCCATGATTTCCACTACAATGACAATAAAATCATAAATTAGTAAGCAATGTGTAACACATAACTGTTAAATTCCTTATCTCATTGGTGGTTACACTAAGCTAGGTTGTGATTATGGTTGATTGGTTTCTTGAGTAGTGTTAGCAAGGAGGCTAATAGATAGGGTTAATTAAATTAAGCAATCCATTAAATTTGAAAAAGTGTAATACAAGGAAGTATTTGAAGAGGGTATAAGAATTCACAATAATGAAAAGAAGAATTCATTGAAAACTGTTGTGAAGATGTGTACAATTGGATGTCATTGATGGGGTAAAGAAAAGAGAATTTGATTATAAAAATGTCTAAGGGTAAAGAGCTTAACTAGCCCAACCAAAAGCTATGCAAGTGGGTCCTCCCCAAAGCAGGCATATTCCTTTTTTTCCTTGCATAACTTCAAACCAAAGAGTTCATGGGCTTTGTGGATGATTAATGGTTAAATAAGGTTAAGTACAAAAACCTAAAAGAAAGTAACTAGGAATTCTAACACATCAAACCAAGACATCAAATCAAGAAGATGAAATTAGCAGTGAGGTGAGACATGTTAACCATAGATGGATGAGAGAGAGTGGAATGGAGTTCTTAATTATGGTCACATGAAGTCCCTTGTGGATTTTTTTGTTAAATCACTTAATAAATCCATCCTTAGTTTAGACCAAAACCAACCATGTTCAGTGATTTTGCATCAACATTCTAAGACTAATCCATCCCCTGAGACAGAAGAGTGCTCCCACCGAACAACCACTGATGGGACGCGATATCGCATGGGCCACGAAATTGCATCCCCCACGATATCGTGTCTTACCCTACAATATCATGTATGTGATATCGCAGTGCACTGCCAAATCTATAAATAAGAGGTGGATCTCCCTTGTTTCTCCATCTAGATCTAGACCATAGCCAAACTCTTGCAGTTTTTTCATTCTAGAGTTAGAGTAATTTCCATGTGCCCGCAGTAGGAGTCCCAAAGTGAACGGATCTTTATTCGAGCAAGTATTGTACCTTGGCACAAGTTTGTGTACAGAAATAAAGATGAACTTTTGGATAAACCTTACAGTGCATATACTAAGCTAAATAGGACTTTAATTATTGTTATTTATTGTTAATTTTTAAAATTCTTTCTTAAGGACATCATCTTTCTCAACTCTCAACACTCCTAGTTAAGTGCATTAAGTACGATTACTTCGAGCATGTGCATTACGCTTGGTAATCCCAGCAACGAATAGCATTTGGTAATCCCAAAAGGTTGTATTGGTTTAGGGTGTGAATGGCAAGTGGGATGGATACAGATGCTAGGCATTAGAACTTAGTTAATTAAAATTAGTTATTTAGTCTCTTCACTCTTTCTCCTCCTATCATAAGCGATAAAACATAAAAGATATAAAAATCACATACCTTAGACTTACTTAATCATACACCCATGACAAATACAAGTAAGTCTAGGAAGACAACAAACGATTAACCTTAAGTGTTCCATAAGGTGTGTAGGCACTTAGTCTACGGAGATTGACCAAATTGTATGTGTAACGCTCCTATTCATATGGTTGAGTGTAGGGGTACCTCGCCACTCATGATTGGCACCATTGCCGAGGACTAAGTGTTTGTGCGCTAAGTAGAACATAGGAAATCATCCACATCATTGGGAAGCTTAAACGAACCCTTAGGGTTACTCAGAAGAATATTTAAACAATGGTCAATAGCACACTGACAAGATAAATAATGTCTTGTTCTTCTCATAAAGGCACTTCATCACCTAGGGATCACACAAGAGATAGTCGGAAGTCTAACACACATAACCAAAATCCGCCAGTTCCTCAAGAGTATTGGGTTTTGTATACTCATCACAATGAGTATATACCTAATTTTACCTTTATCCTCCATCAGGATGAACAACTACATTGGTGAGACTTGCAAGGTAACATAGTGTTACCCCCAGATTGTGCAGTCCCCAACATGCTCCTTTGTGCTCTGGCACACATAGGCATGACATAACTATACACTAAATATGTTGCATGTGATTACTACATAAAGGATTACCATCCCACAGTGGTGCAACATTTAAGGGACTCATGGCAAGAGAACTACCATACATCATTGAAGGGAAAAGGGGTCTTGCATGTCCTAAGCAAAATTAGAGATGGTAAACCAGTTATAACAGGTTCTCTATCGAATAATGTTCTCCCTCCTAATGATGGTGAGGAGGTGGGGTATCATAACTTACGCTCCACGATTCATAATCCTAGTTCTGATCCCCATGAACACCAAGTGTTCACTAAGGGAACACAAACACATGACAAGGATTGGCATTCAGATCGTCATCATGATCGAGGCCGTAACCACCGGAGAGAAGGTAAGAAACATCGTCATGGTGATGGTTTGCCTTCTTCTCCACCTTCATCACTTTATTCACTCTCTCCTTCCATATTAGGATGCAACCACAAGGAACCATGAGGATAAGGGTGAACATAATGAGAACCCTCAATGAGAGAGTCAAGAGCGAGGACGAGGGAATTCTAAGGAGTCAAGATATAGAAGGAAAAGTAGGGAACCGTGTATGCCCACAAACGTCACAAAAGATATGACAACGATGAACCCCTACTAGCAACCTGAAGTATGTTAGATATTACAAAAACTGTGACGATACCTAAAAGGCATCAAAAAGATAGCTAGATCAAAAGACTAGACATGAATAATATCCCCCGATTTGAGGAAGGATACAGCGCTAATCGACAAAACCATTTACAGGCATTTCATGATGCCTATGCCTTGCAAAATATCGAGAATGAGTGGGAAAAGTTAAAGTTGTTTTCTAGGACACTCATAAAAGAAGCAGAAAGTTGGTACTAGTCCTTAGAACTGGAATCTATTAGATGATGGAGTACAATGCTAGAATTATTCAACGATAAATATCAAATGTACTCCAAAGTGTCCAACTTGCATAAGCAGATCCAAGGATGGAAGCAGGGTACTCATGAACCCTTGGATGCTACCATGGGCTGATATTATGCATTGCTCCATTGTTGCCCAGGCCATGGCTATGCACAATGGGATCAACTCCACCACCTTGTAGATCGGCTAAGACACGAAACTTGGAGAACCCTTGGAACATATGCCCAAGGAAGATTATCTAAACTTAGGTCCCATGAAGTTCATAGATTGTTGGAGCAAGTATCTAAAGAAGAAGGGGAGCTATGGAAAAGAGAAAGCATGGAGGAATATAATTGCGATTCTTCCCTTTGAAAGAAGGGAGTAAGCTTCTGTGAGGAAGAGGATGAGTCACCACTTGAGGAGTTGGTGAATAGGAAAACCTTGTTGTTTCAAAAGTTAACAACCGAAGTGTTGACTAAGGTAGATCAAATGTGGGACTCCTTAGACAGTAGATTTGAAACTATTTTAAAAATCATAGAGGAGTTTAAGGAACAAAGTAGTGACTCTAATAAGAAAAATAGGAGAGATTTGGACCATGAACATAACAAGGGTAAGGGAAACATGACTATTACCGATGAGGTTTTGGATTCAGATACAGATAATGACAGTGGATGCGAGATCTGCCAATATGAACATCCTAAGAGATGTTTCCCATAATCTCACATCTACAAGAGTCTGGGGTGTATGCACTCAACCTAGGACTTAACAAATAGCAAGCACCCTGAAGGTTACCTTATCCCCAGGGTAACCCAAGATAGTTCCACCAATCATTAACGTACTATCCAAGTGGAACTTCGCCACAACCTATCGAGCAACACTAGTAGTGGAAATACCCATAGCCATGGGGGATGCCACCGCCAAGACAACAATAACCTTACCAACAACCAGAACCGTATGGCTATTACGTGTAGCAGCCGATTTCTCCAAGTGACTCTATGGGTCATGTAACTCCACAACGTCACTACCAAGTTTAGGAGTATTTTAAGGCTCCCTCTCCTAAGAGAGACACTCCACATGCATACCATCCTCCAAATCCACCCGCATCTCTTACACTGATAGTTCCACTACCACCCGCTCCAACAAGGTAAGGGGAACTCCCCACTCAACCACAGAAACGTAATGCTACGAGAGCTATAAACCATCAACCCGCTGATGGTTCTGACAATCTCATAGAGAGAAGACCTTTATTTAGAACCAAAAGCCCAAACAAGCTCTCACAACCAGAAGAAGTTGAATCTGTACACACTCCTCCAACAAATAAGGCTTCAGAGCTCCATTCAAATCAACAACAGGGATCAACACATATGGTTATGTTAACACATACCGTTACTGACTGGATAAATGTGGGCCACCTTCCCAGGAAACTCTCTCACCCTAGAAGTCCCTTAATCTACCTCCAAGTTGCTAGGAATGAACCATGTAAGGGTCTTCTTGACTCAGGTTCTGGAGTCAACTTAATATCACAAGAAATGTATAGAGCCTAGAACCTTCCTCCACTATAGAAGAGCAACATTCAATTATAGCTGGCTGACCAGTCCATCATTGTCCCTTTGGGACTTGTGGAGGACATTATTACCACTATGTGTGGTTGGTCCTACCCAACTAATTTTCATAGTGATAGAAGTAAACAATAATAAGGGAACTTCCCAATTATAATGGGGAGGGCATGGCTCGGTACCATAAATGCATGCCTAGGAATCTATGATCTTTCCTTGGAAATATCTAAGGAAAATATTTATGGAAAGATTGAGAGGAAGAAAGTTCCATGCATCACATACAGTGATATAGAAGGTGATGATGTACAAGAGCGTTCAATATCTCCTGTATGCAATTAGTGTGCCCAAGAGACTCCGTTACAAAGGTGCCTATATGTAGCAACCACACAACCAGAAAACACCCACTAGTTGATAGCTAATAAGAAGAGAAATTTACCAACATGCATGGAACTGACTGGGGAAACAACGAGCAACCACAACGAAAGCATAGATACATTGGAGCATGAGCGTCGTCAACTTCCACCACTTAACCTGAAAACATCAATTGGGAGAAGTTGGAAACTTCTAAAAAATTCAAATAAGCACTCATTATTTTAGATCTCTCCCTTTCAATTTAGTCATGAGGGAGATGGCCACCTATGCTAATCAATTGAGGCCCTCAGTTCATTTTAGATGTTTTTTTATACATTTTTGTTTTAGACATTTTTTTTACACAATTTTTTTTACAACTTCTTTAACTTTTCTTGTTTTTTTTTTACAACACCATTTATAATTTTTCATTTCTTTGTGTGTGTATGTGTGTGTCTTATCCATTTGTTAAGTTTGTCACTTAATAAGTGCTCCAAAGATGGTATGAACTATTTTCTATTGATTGCTAATGTTTTGTTTTTACCTTTAAGTTGTGATGTTGACACTAAGGTATGGTTCTTTTGATATGATAGGCAATGATTCCACTTCATCCATACATCCATAAAAGTCTATGGTCTCTCTTGGCTTGGAACTACACAATCCCTTTCTTCAAAATAATAAGAACTTTCAATGAATCAGTGACTAGGCATTTCTCAAACTAAGGAAGGACTCAATGATTGAAGAGGGTGTACCTTCAAGGGAACTTGATGCATTTATGTTGGTCACTCTCTTGGGTTCTTGGATGTTTTCTTCTTGAGTTTTCTTATTGCTTCGACGTTACCCAATTATTGGGAAGCTAAGTAAATAAAAATAATAAGTCTTTGCATGGTGTGGTTTTCACGCAAAAAAAAAACAACAAAAAAAACTGTGAGAATTCAAAGCACATCCCTTATATGAAATAATCATTTGGGCTACAAGCACTGGTTCTGGAACTAAAATAAACATGTTCCCTCTAACTAAGGCCCTCCTCGCTTCCTCGCTTCCTATTCTCCCCTCCTTCATTTCGTCGGAATGGTGGTGGCTCTTTGAGGGATGCATTCTTGTTACTTCAAGTGGATGGATTAGCCGAATGTATTAATGTGAAGTCATTGGATGTGGTTTGTTTGAGGCCGGACTTGGAATGGGATCTACTAAGTCACATTAATCATTAACTACACAAGGGGCTTTACACCACATTGTTCTTGAGACTCCATTCCATTCTCTTCTTTCCATCCTTCTTTCCCCATACCTCATTGCCGATTGTGTACTGACCTAAATCGTTAGTGTAAGGCTGGAAGGGAAAGAAACACCGAAAGATTATCAAGTAGACATAGCTGACCCTACCTTCGCTCGAGGAAAATTTGGAAAAGTAAACAAAGGTAGAGTGCCTTAGATGGTTTGCATGCAAATCAACTAAGGACTACCCCAAGCATAAACTATGGCTTGTGCTAGGGTTATCATAACTGATGTCTTAAAACATGAACAATGCACGTAAAATGTAAATAGGATCATAAACAAAATATAAGCATAATGTAAACTAAATGTAGTAAGCAGAATGTAAATAGAACGTAAACTAAATATAGTAAGTAGGATGTAAATAGAACATAAACTAAATATAAAATAGAGTAAACGGAAATAATGGTTGGTTGGAAAAATGAACTGAATTATATTTCTTAGAGAAGATGTGCACCAGTTAAAGCATAGCTACACGTGTGGACGGCAGGTGAAACGCCTAGCCTCGGGTTGATGTGACTCGATGATGTGATGATGTGATGTGACGTATGTGAAAAGTGCTTGGATACCAGGAGTCAAGTGTGCCAAGCGCCCAAGGATTGCTGGTTTTCTGTATGTTCTCAGAATTGCCAATGTCTCCAATTGTCAACCCCAGTTCATGTGAATTGATAGGGTATTTATAAGGCTAGGCCAGGATTGAGTGCGGAATTCAAGAATGGAATCAATGGTTGGGATTTAATAGAAAACGGATCAAGTGACACATGTTCGATGGACAGCCATGTGTAAGTTGGTCATGTGTTGGCAAGCTATGTTTTGGACCAGTGCATCATATCTTACAATGTGTGGGTCACTCAAGCCCATGTAAGAACATACAATTTAGAACGTGAGGGCTCGGCAAGCCCAAGAATCAAAAATTTACAAAGAAAATCAAAAGGATTGACTCCGGCTCACTTGAAACTTCTTCTTGGTCCTTGAATCGATTACTGTAGGATGTCGATTTGGGAGGTTCTATGGCTATTTGGGGTGTCTCTATTTTGCCAGAGCCTCCAGCATCAGTGGATGTGCCCCCAATGTGAGTTGAGTTGAGCTTCAGCATGAATTCATTCATGTTTACACTATGCTCACACCCAACGTGACCTCCAATGTGAGTCCCAACATGCTAGCATGTGTACATTGCAGCGTGCATATGCTGCACTCCTTCCCAGCATGATCTTCAGCATGAGTGAGGGGAATGAAACCTTTTGACACCAAATTTTAATTTCAAAGCCTAATTCTAGGAAGTGTGGCTGCTTCCTACCTTATGACCTTGAGGGTGATCTGGGATATAGAATTTTAAACTTGAATGTGGCTGGTTTTGAGTCACTCTTGAAGTAGGTTACGCTAGAGGTCACGCTGGGTGTGAGTGCAGCGTGACCTGAAAAAACTACAATTTTTGAACATTCAAACTAAATTTTCTTAAGGCTGGAGTCTAAAGTTGAAGATTGTCAATGCTAAGCCCAAAGGTGGCCTACACATTCGAAACCAAATCATTTCGATTTAATTTGAAGGCTGTGAGCATGAGTTCCATGCCTTAGTCTAGTTTTGACTCCTGAATGCTGGGGAGGGCTTGGGTTTTCCTTGTTTCAAAGTGCTGGGCTGAAATTAGTGGTGTTTCATTGGTCCCTCTTTTTTGACGTCTAGAGGAATCCACCCATGAGGCATCGACAAAGAAGTGCAAAACACCATGAACAACCAAGTACCAAGCATTGTCTGTTGACCCTTGGCTAGATGTCATTGCACCGTGTCCAAAAGTACATGGGATTGGGGAAATGTAGTTTGAGATGCAAGGGGAGGGATTGGTTATAACTAGGGGAAGCTAGGAGTTGGTCAAGGGTAATAATTTCTATTGGAATTATGGAAGAGGAATGCTCTCACGTGAACAAGTTATGTCATTGGTCCTTGGCAACAACTGTGTTTTCTGCAGACTCGGAACCAAGACATAGGAGGTGCGTTCTTTGGAGAAATAGGACTCTTATAGAGTATTTGTGAGGCCCATTGTAAATAGCCAAAGCCATGCAATGATGTACAACATGGTCTCTTTGAGACATGAGTGTAGCTATTTTTCAAGACAATTTCCTTCTCGCTCAAGGCTTGTATGAGAATAGCCAATAGTCTGGGGTTTATGATGTCAACGAGGTCATGAAGACCTTTTCCATGCATTTTTCTTTGACCTTTTTCTTCTTTTTCTTTTTTTTTGTTTCTTTTGTTTCTTTTGTTTTTGCTTTTTTTTGGTCTTTTTAAAAGAGCTTGCTTTTAGTGTTGTGCACATGTTCGAGCACTTACATTTTCTGTCATGCATCATGTACTATATTTTGTGTCACAACTGCTTAGAGAATCATAGTGTGCAGCAATGCATTCAGGGGTTTTTGAACTAAGTGAAATGTATCCAGGGGTGTAATTGACTGGGAGAATTGGGACATGATGGAAAAATGGGGAATGTATCAGGAGTCAAAAATGTACTTATGAATGGCTTGACTAACCTAGTTACATGCATTAGGAAGAATGTGATACCTTGTCATCACGATGAAGTGCATCTATGTACAAATGCCTCAGGAGTGTTATCCTGCAAACACAACTCCAAGAAGACAAAAAAAAACACAAATGAATCGATTAACTAAGAACTTTAAACCATGAGATAAAGTCACTATGTGTAGTTTTCAAAGCAAATAGAATTATGAAAAACATTAGCTTCATTAGTGTCCATGAGATAAATTATGCAGCAAATTTTTGAGAGACAATTACCTTCATGCTTGAGGCTTGTATGGGAAGAGCCAATTGTAGCAACAGATATTTTCAAGTATTACTTGATCATCAATGATGCTGCCAGTTTATAGTCTTAGCAGACTATTGTGGATTAGTTTCACATCATAACCCTTTGGACGGTGCTAGTTTAGTGTCATTGTGGACGATACATTGCTAGTTTATTATCATAGTGGACTGTGAAGAGGCAAACTAGTTTATAGTCTTAGTCGACTTTGGATGCTAGTTTCATGTCATGGCAGACTGATGTGGTAGTTTAGTGTCATACCGAATAGATCTCTGTAGTGTCAGTTTATTTTCATGACTCTAGGATGTTCTATGGTATCTGTTTTAAGTCATGATGCCAAGATTGTTATGTGGTATCAGTTTTAAGTCATCATGCTAGGAATGTTTTGTGGTATTCGTTTTAAGTCATGATGCCAAGACTTGTCTATGGTATGAATTTTAAGTTATCATGCCAGGACTATTTGTGGTATCAGTTTTAATTCATGATTCTAGGACTATCTGTGGTATCAGTTTTAAGCCATGATGCTAGGACTTGTCTGTGGTATCAGTTTTAAGTCATGATGCTAGGACTTGTCTGTGGTATTAGTTTTAAGTTATGATGTCAGGACTTTTCTATGGTATCAATTTTAAGTCATAATGCTAGGACTATTCAGTGGTATTAGTTTTAAGTCATGATGCCAAGACTTTTTTGTGGTATTAGTTTTAAGTCATGATGGCAGGACTATTATCTGGTATCAGTTTTAAGTCATGATGGCAGGATTGTTTTGTGGTATCGGTTTTAATTCATGATGCTAGGACTATTCTGTGGTATCAGTTTTAATTCATGATGCCAGGACTATTTGTGCCAATTTATAGTCATGGTGGACTATCTATGCTTACCTTACTTGTGTAAGCTGTGATGCTGCATGCATGGTCATGCTATGTGTCTGCAAGATCTTGCAAAAATCAACTAGGAAGCAAACAACATCAAGCGATGTCTGTTGTACATAGAGTTGAAATGTATGAATGAAAGAAAATCAATGCAAAAAATGATAGTTTTAGGTCGTTCTGGGCCGTATGCTACTTTAAGGCCTTTTCGAGCCATGTGTTTTTATACTTTTATGTTTTTACGTTTGATGTTTTTTAAATGCAATGTGTAATCTCAGTTGACGAATGTGTAAGCAAAGCAAAATGCGTGATGTAAGTGAATGGGCAAAATGTAAATGCATAGGCTAGTGCAATGTAAAAAAAACTCAAAAATGAATGTCATAGGGGTAGGCAAAAGGTAGGCAGGCATCTAATACATTTTCGGCCAAGGGAGAGTCTTCATCATGTAGTTGCTTCCTAACTAGGCATGGATTAGGTAGCATGCAAGGTTTAGGATCCTCTGGGGGGCTGTTGGCTTCAACCACTTGTTCAGGTATGTTAGACTCAAGCGTTGTGTTGGTTATCGTCGGTTTACCACTAAGAAACTCTTCTTTCAAAACCTATTCCATGTTTATGTCATTGATAGTCGAAGAGGAAGCATGATCACCATGGATGATAAATTGACCACCTTCGTATGGAAGGTGGATTTCCTAGTGGATGGGAGAGGAGATGGCTCTTAGTTGGGCTAGCCAAGGCCTACCTAGAATCATGTTGAAACTTGGCATCTCCTCTATGACAGTGAAATTTACGCTAGTGGGGAATTGCTCTCTGCCATAAAGGCTAAATTGATTGTACCTTTGACTATGACACATGACCTGTTGAAGGATTTTGGACACGTGGTTTTGGTTGGCTTGATTTCGTCTACCAGGGCTAGCTTATCTATGAAGAAGTACATAACTATATTTTTTGCTACACCATCATCGACATGCACTCTGTAGATGGTTCACTGTCCAGATTACGCTCATACACGCAACACAACGCAAATGAGTGTAATACAGCTTGAATATAGCTGAGACTCGCTTAACATGTACCTGTTCCTCACACGCGTAACACGCAAGCAAGCGTCTTATGCGTAGTCACAGTTTGACTTAAAATGAGCAAGTCAAGGGAACCAAAATATCCAGGATCCACATCAGCAGGGTTGCGCCTTTTTTATGGAAGGGTCGCAGCCTATAAATACCCCAGTTGACAAAGATACAGGGGTGGGCAAATCAGAGAAACAGAGGCATTTTCTGAGCACCAGAGCATTTATCACTTTTGTTGGCAGGAAATCAAAAGGGCAAGAGCATTTTCTGAGCGAGGAAACACTTATCTCCTTGAGCAGAGAAAAAAAGAGCAACCTTTTGGCAATTTCTGACAACACATCCTTCAGCAAGAACAGAGCACCGTGCATTTGAGCCTTAGCAACAGGAGAGATCGCTGCCCTCAGCAGAACCTACTCGAAGCAAAGAAGCAAAACGGGGATCGCGAGGTCGTCTCGCCTGGTTAGCAGACTCTATTGATCAGAAACAGTTGATTGGCAGACTTCAGAGCTTGACCATCCTTGCACCTGAGCTTTGGCCTACGAGGTAGATCGGACTTCTGTCTAGGCAGTTTCCTTGTTGTTTTGTGCTCATTTTTGTATCTCCCATTGTAACGTGCTATACAAATCATACATTCTGTCCAGAATCGAAACATAAATCTTTGAAAATTACACGTTTCTCTCTCGATTAGCATTTCTTCGACGTGTTTGACGTTATCATCGTAGCGATCCATCCACGTCGCTTTCCCCCATTTCACGATCTCTCGAATCAGGTCACGACACGCAAAGATTCGTAATCATCATTGTTTTACTAACCCGTAAGTCCCTGTCTGATCGACAAGACCGTTCAGGGCACCGCGGATTCGCTTTTTCCAGCATAGCCCTCGCGTGGATCCATGGTTAAGACTGTGTACACTGAAATTTCGGTCGGTATTTCCAGCTACCGACGTTTTCCGTCGTTACAGTTTTCTGGCGCTAGAAGGAGGGCCTTCAGGCTCCGACTCGAATATTTCGGGTAACCCTATTAGAGATCCATACCCTAAGCCATAGACGTAATACCTCTAGGGCAGTCTACGGTCAATCTTATGGTATAGATCGGTCGCAAGGACGATTTCTTTGAAATCCTACAGGGTAGAAAGCCTTTTGTGTTGGTTGTTTGCCAGCCATTTTTCTTTGAGATCCGATTATAGGTTATTCTCGATTTCATAGATCCATGGATTCCTTTTACTCAAACACAACCGCCATGGTCACTGCTGATCAGGGTGTCGCACCTGTGAATCCTACGGTGGGCATGGGACCAGCTCCTGGTGCAACGGGACCTCAGGGACCGTTGCGTCGATCATTGAGGCTTTAGGGGAAAGAGCCTATCTTCATGGTTATAACCCCTGAAGAATACAATTTCATATGCGTTAAGATCCAGGCGAGGTTGGCTCTTAGCTGAGCCGAGCTGGAGGCGAAGCACAACTTCGAGGTGCTCCACCGAGGGGGTTATGATTTTAGGCAAACGGCCTACGACATAATCCCCTTGACCGAACACCAACATGAGCTCATCGCACAGTTGGTCATGGCTAGAGGCCAGACTTCACAACCTGCGGTGGAGCCCCAGCATGAGGAAGAGGCAGAGGATGAATTTGTAACCCTGTCGGAACATTGGTTCCATACTCTGACACCTCACACGCATGTGAATCTAGTCTTTCCTTTCGACAGAGAGGTAGCCTCTCTTGACCCAACCGCAACTGCGCAGACGCAAACCCCTGTCTTGCCGTAGGCCAACGCGCAGCCGTCTGGGTTGCAAGCACAACAATCGCACCATAACGCAGGGGTGGGTCCATCCACCACGTAATTAGTATTCCAGCGGTGGCCCCGGCCACCGCTGTGCCCTATTTCATCCCTCAGGTATAAGCTCATACTGTACCGGCAACTCGTGCAGCACAAGTGTTCCCGCCCCCACCAACTCAGCAAACTACTGCAACCGTACCACAACAGACTTTTACTCAATACCTTGCAACAAGCCAAGGGATCAACCCTGCTACACAACATCACCCATCTGCGGTGTACAGTGCACAGCCTCCGCTAGCACCCATGGCACAATTCTTGCAGGTGCTTCCTCGATATACATACCATTATGCTACACAGCAGGCAGCAGTTAACCCTCCATCTCAGACTGGTGGGTGGTGGTCTTCACAGGCTCCTCCTCCCGCAGGAATCCCTGCTCCACCAATGGTTAGCCAACCACCTCCTGCATTCCAGTTTCCTAGGGCTGCCCACCTAGTCCAACCTCCTACGCCTGCTGCATAGACGCCGCCGTCAACAGGTCTGGATCAAGCGTTCCAGCTTATCCAGATGCTTACCGAAGAAGTCCGACGCCTTAAGACCGCTGGATCCGATACCATTCAGATCATGGATTTCTATCAAGATGATCCGATCAATCCAGAGGTCCCCGTGCTATCGTTGCCACCAGGGTTGTCCCTCCTGCATTTTACCAAGTATAATGAAGAGGGGTATCCCAACACCCATCTGGCCACCTTTAGATCCGAATCTTTGTTGTTGCAACAATGGCCGCATACTTTAGTCCAAGTCTTCGCGATGTCGTTAACAGGGAAGGCTTTAGACTGGTATAGAGCTCTCCCACGCTCTTCCATTGCAACCTTGGAAGAGCTGCTGACCCAGTTTGTGACCCGATTCAGATACAACATGAAGCCGGAAGTCACGTTGGAACAGCTTATGGGGGTGAAACAAGACCCGCTCGAGCCAGTCCAAAAGTTTATACAGTGTTGGAATGCTACCTTGAATGAGATCCGTCATCCGATCATGGACTCCCATCTACTGGCCATATTCAAGGGAGCAGTCAATGACTTTATTAAGTCTAAGCTAGATTATCTTTCCCCTGGCGACATACGTCAGGCCTTCGCCCAGGTCCGGAGCATCCAAGATGCTGCGGAGGCCAGCAAAGACCCAGCATATGTCGCCTACAAAAACACGCATAACAAAGCCAAGGACAAAGGCAAGGAAGCAACAACTACTGTAGCTGCGCTAACTGAGAATGTAAAGAATAAGAACAAGAAGGCACCAGCAACAACACCACCTGAGGCCATGGCTGGTGCCGGCACATGCCAAGCCATTGCTACCCTTGAACAGGCCCCCCAGCCAAAGCCAAATTTTGAGCGTAAAGATTGTTCAAAATACGCGGCTCTACCCGTGAAACATTCCGAACTGCTAAAACAACTATTAGCAGCAGGACACATTCAACCTAAGAAAGTGTCCGAGGAAGCCCTGAAGCGTCACAGACGTCACTGTGAACTATTGAAGGATCCTTCTTTAGCTCTGCCTAACGAGCCAGCAGTTTCGAGATCTTTCAGGCTGGACCGTTTCTGTGACTACCACCAGATGTGTGGTCATGACACGGATTACTGCTGGGCGTTGAAGGACGATATTCAACGCATGATCGACGAAGGTCATCTAAAACTAGACAACAGTAACCCTACGCGTCCAGAAAACCAAACATTGCATGTATACAAGGATCCGTTAAACGCAAGCTATGATCCTTATACAATCACTGTGGTGAGTACGAACAGTGAGCGTAAGGGACCGCCAAAGAAACCTTTTGTTTTGCACATGCCCGCGAGCTCACCAAAGGGGCCAACTACTTCTTCGGCAGTAGGTGGGATCTCACGACCACCGTTCATCAGACGGGCACCTTCTCAAGTGCGGCCTCAATCACACGCCACTACCCAAGCCGCGGATTTGTCCACGCCCACGCCGAGAGCACCCTTCATCATTAGGGTGCCAAAACCATAGGCTGCCCCTCTCACGTAGGGGCAGACCTCCCGCCAGCACCACCAGTCATCGCCTCCTAAGCAAAAGGAGGGGAACACCCTAGTTAACGCAAAAAATGACAACTCCATGCTCGGCTTCCCTAAGCCTAGGCCCCTGGCCTCTGTGCCTTTGTCCATGCCCCAGAAGTATGCCAAAGGCACAGAAACGCAGCCACCTTCTCTTAGTAGGAAGAAGAACAACCCCTCCGCTGACACCGCTCTGCCTTGAGAGATCCGTCTCTTGGGCCGAATGGAGGAAGACAAGGGGGATAAACAACCCTGCTGAGAGAAGGACCTCCTCGATGCGTTCACACAGGTCAAACAAGCTCTCAAGCAAAAGAACACAACGCTGAGCTTGTACGACCTCTTGGTGACTTCTCGAGAACACTGCGAGGCTATGGTACGCATGTTGATGTCCATATCAGTGGATGCCAGCTTGCCGGCAGAAGAGGAAGCGATACACGCTATCATGTTTCCTCCTGAAGCTGAACAACCCAAGCCCACCTCGTTGACCTTCCTGGACGAGTCTGTTAAAGATGATCTAGAAAAAGATCAAATAACAACAGAGCCTATGTTCATTACCATTCGGGTCGGTCAGTACCGGATCTGGAGGGTACACGTGGACGATGGCACAACTGCTAATGTCGTTCCCTATTCCATCGTGGATAGGTTGGGGTTGGTTGACCAGATCACTCCCACGACGACGGCTTGCATGAAATCGTTCAATGGAGCACGGGTCCAAGTCAAGGGGACGGTGCATATTGAGTTTGTGGTGGGGAATCAATTCCGGATGGAAGCCATGTTCTTAGTCGTCGAGGAGATGCCAAGCTTCAACTTAATCTTAGGGAGGTCGTGGTTAGCCAAGCTGAGGACGATCTCGTCGCTGATACATCAGGAGATACACCTACCTTACGCCGGAGGGGAGGTTATCATACGCGGCGACGAGGTCACCCCCAGGACCATTAACAACATTGAAGAAGAACAGGGTTTGGAGATCGAAACAGCTGACGATCAATCCCCTCTCCAAGACCCTGAACAAAACAATGACAATGATGACGATCTAGCCTGGGCCGACCTGCCATTTTCGGAAGACAGCGTAGAGGAGTCGAACTGCAAACCTCCTCGCCCTTATGCAGCGTTTAACATAAAAGCCACTAGGAGACAATTGCGTATTGACGGTTGAACGAAGGTCTTCTACCTGCACTCATGTAAGTTATCATGCTCATCAATCAAATAGCCTCTTTTGTTTCAGTATGCTTTTACGCAACATTTGCCTTCCGTGTTTACGCTTTACATTTTTTGTTTTTGCATGTGTTATCATACGTGCGTCAGTTATGCTCTCATTTCTTTACGCATGTGTCCAGGGTTACAGTTTATTACAAATTTACGCTTCCGGCCCGCAACGGCCTTAAACTAGTAGCTAAATTACACAAATTTACGCAAACGGGTACGCTGGCCCGAATGGCCTTAAACTAGTTGTCTACAATCACAATTTACGCTTTCTTCACTTTACGCTTCCGGCCCGCAACGGCCTTAAACTAAGAATTACGCTCCATTATTATCCCATTCGCAATCTATAGGCACAAAAAAATATACGATAGGTAGTGGACATTCAATCAAGTTTCATAACATGTCTTCCGAAGTCATTTGTAACATGATATTACGCTCAACGCCAACAAAATCACGCATTTCCCCTACTGCCACTATCACTGGTATCCTTCAACTCTGAATCCAGACCCAAAGGGTCGTCCTCCAGTGGGACATTGTTTCTGGGAATTATCCCTTCATGAAGAATTGTCTCTTCATGAGGCTCTCGTTCTAATACTGGCTCCACAGGAAGACGCTCTTCATCGTCGTGTTCCACCTCTACTTCCACTGTTTCCCCTTCCAACCCCTCACCTGGCGTACGTTCTCTACATTCTTCCGGTATCTGAAACCCAAATAACATCGAAGTTAGAAAGGGCAACGCTAGTCAGAAAATTTTCTGGCTAAGCCATGCGTAAACTTACTCGAGACGGCCCGACTCCCGCAGCAAAGGAAAGCTTGTCCAAACCGGCCCACAAACGCTGCATGATCTCGTCCTCTGTTAGGTCTTGCCATACATGCTCGCCCGAAGCCGCCCCTGCTTTCACCTTCCCTTTCTCCACGCTACTCCAGGAGGGAGGATCTGGGAAGAAAGTAGGAATTGAAGCCTGATTCCTAGGGAAGACCATTGCTCTCTCTGGAGATGCAGTTACGGTCACCTGCTCCTCAAACTTCTTGAAAGCTTCGGACGCGCCGATGGTGTCCACAAATACCTCCAAAGATCGAGCTTTAACAGCGGAATCACGGTAGCGTTTTTTGTAGGCGGTGCTTTCCCTTTTGTACACGTGCTTGTGGTCCTTCTCCTTCTGCCCCTTTTCCTGTACGCCTACACAGTAGTCCCTCTAGTCTCTACTTTTCTAAACTAGGAGCTTAATTTGCATCCTTTGCTCCACTAACGCTCGACTGGTTTGTACGTTGTTCTTGATGGCTGTCCAATAAAGGGAGTGATCAATAACAGTAGTACGCCAGTCTTCGTCCCCTGTCACGCGAGCCTGTAGGAACTCATACCGCACCCTTAGGTCCTCGACTTCCTTAGTCAAGGATTCAACCCTCTGTTCTGACCACTGCAACTTCCTCCATAGGTCTTTATTGACATTCCTGCTTTCCCATACGGAGCGTGTCGAGTGTAATGCACATTTACGCATCTCCTCATAAATGTGGCGTGGCACGACCGCCCCATCAGATGGGGGCTCTGCTGTGTCCAGGTCAATGGGCTCCGCGGGATCCCATCGGAGGTGAGCTCCTGACAGAAAACAAGCATCAAGACAGATGACATATTACCACCAAGACATTACGTTGTCACTTCGATTAACTTACCAGCGCCAAGTTTGATGTNACATTACGTTGTCACTTCGATTAACTTACCAGCGCCAAGTTTGATGCATTCCAGACGCTCGATCATGTCGCTGATGATGCCTTCCATGAAGGCAAACTTATCGGGGAAGTCTCTCCATGTTTTGTTAATAGCAGCAGACGTTGAGGCATCTCCCTCCCCTATAATGTAACTCGGTTAGACATTACCTATTTACAGATTCTTTCAAAACACGCACACACGCTCATTACCTCTGCCGGTGATAGTAGCGACTTCATCAGCATCCTCCGTATTTCTTTCCCTTTCACGCACCGGAGTCTGTGCATCACTGGTTCCGGTAGCAGGGGCCTCCTTACGTGCCCCAGTCTGTACATGGCTCCCACTAGCAGCTGGGGCCGCCCCACACGCTAGAACCTGCACATGGCGCATATTAGCAGCCGGGGCCTCTTCTTCCAAAATTGAGGCCCCCTCCCCACGGTTTAGTACTATCGCCCCTGTCTCAGGGGTTAAGTGCCCTATCGTTTTTGCTGCTTACATGCCCATGCGTTAGAATATAATTCTAGCTTATCTAAATGAAACATTGCGTATATAGACTATTTACACTTACCAGGCGGAGGCTTAGTCCGCTGCACCGTGAGCCCAACGGTGTGGCCTGCCTCGCCTCTAGGGGCCTCAGCCAGACGGAGCCTCTTCCGCCGAGCTACAGGCTCCACAATTTCCTCCACCAAGTGCTTCCCCCGCAAGGCATCACCGGTGTAGGTAGGCATTATCCCGCCTACACTATCGAGACCTCGCACTCGGGGTTCCTTCATGCCTTTAGTTGTCATAGACATCGACTCTCCGATCCCTTTCGGCGGATCCTGCCCACGGGTAGTGCTAAGGATGTGGGCAATCCAAGGTTTGGATAGTTGGTCTCGGTCTTGTTGTACCCAGACCCCATTCCTTTGAACGACCAGATACTCAGCAAACCACCAGAGGACGGCTATGAAAAAGGCATGGTGCACGTTGAAGTGGGACTCGAGCTTCTCGTGAAGCTTGACCATTTCACTGCGCAACCCCTTGGCGAGATGGCTCCCCCAATCAAATCGGGCTCCCTCCTCCAAAACCTCTCGCATAATACATGTCTATTTTACTGAAAAGAACTTCACCTGCGAGAGGGTTTTGGGGAAGGTACGGGCCCGAAAAAGGGGATAAAGCGTTTTGGCGGTCCCCAGCTCGAATTGCTCACAAGGAAACCCCTTGGTCTCCTTAGGGATTCTTGCCCACTCCTGTAGAAACTCCTCCACTCTGACACTCCTCTTGGTCTTCACTTTTATGGGAAGGCCACTAGAGGGGATGCCAAACAAGTCCGAGAAGAGCTGAGCGTTGATATCAAAGTTTACACGCACATTATGCACGCGCGTGCTGAAACGATCCGCCTTCTCACTGAAGGAGTGGACCAGGCCTATCATCTCACTGGCGGGGACATCAGGGGTTGCAGCCAAAAATAGGTGCATTAGCCCTGTGACCTGGATCTTGGTGACCACTGCAACTGGGGCCGCCGAGTGGCCAAGCCAACGCTGTGCCTCCTTAATGTCCCCGTAACGAAAGAGGACATCCCTCGCCTCGCGACTGGAAATCGTGAGGGTAATCTCCCGGGATTCCCTGACTGTAAGTAAAAGATGCAAGTCAAAAACGCAAGACAAAACAGAAACATTATTGCAGTATTCATAACTCACAACTACGCATGTAACATTAAAATACGCGGCAACCTTACCGGGGCGAAACGGAAATGGGAATTGTTGGAGTTCCCTCTCTACGTCCTCGACACTGAGGGGTGGATCCAGGGTCTAGTCCTCGTGCAGCCACCCGAGCTCCTAAGAATTCTTGAAAGAGTGCTCATAACGGGTGTGATACTCACGTATCTCGTGGCCGATTTGCCCGATAACACTGGCACGAACGTTGTTAGTCGTTGTAAACGCCTTTATTGCCGTTTCGGCCCAGGTCAGCGTATCGCCATCACCGATTAACTGGTTGTCGCGTATAAAAAACCTGTACCATACAGCGTAAGCTTAACCTATACTTTACACAGACTTTTTTTACCCCCTTTTGCATCAATGCATCAATAACAAACATTGTACCATAATAAAGACAATACAGCTAGCCGGATCTGCTTACCCTCCTGCGTAGTAAACCGTGCCTTGTGGGTTCTGGAAGTACGTTGACACATGGCGAGCCATGAACAGCATGTTGTATGCATGATAATAGTTGAAACGGGCCATATTCCAGATCCAGTGCAAGCTCCGTAAACCCCGGGAGCTGAGCACTTGGTCTTCGGGATAGCCCGACTCGATGGCTCCGTCTATCAGGTAAGCCAGAATCCCCTGCAAAGACCCCGGCAATAGGTGCTCCAAAATGGCACCAGCGACATCTCCAGCCACATTGGACCAGATGATGATGCTGAAGTTGCGTAGTAAAAACTGCAGGAATTCCAGCGCCCCCTTTCAGAACCAAATGGCCTTCCCCTGCACTCTTGTGTGAGGGGGAGGAACATTTGGGACGATAGGGTTCACCCAGCATAAAACCCCAATGATGTCCAACACAATTAGGATGGGCTTTAGCGCGATGCTGTAGGGAAAAGCCAAGACTCATTAACACCTACATCTACGTTTGCAGGACTAACACAGAACTCGTAAAACGCAACCAGGCCGAAATCACCCAAACCCTTGCAACAACGCAAGGTTTGTCCCTGACAACGGCGACGAACGCAACCTCACCAAAACCCTCGCATTAACCCGAGGTCCGCAATTTTGACATTCGCATTCAGGCAAAAGACATTAAAAAAAAACAAAATAGAAATATAGAACAAGCGTAAGCACGGGAAGAATGGCCTACCAGTTGAAGGGTGTCGGGTCGCAAACATCGATCAGCGCGTGTGAGACACGATTCAAAGTTGTCTGCACTTCATCAATTTTGGCCAGTTTCGCATTCATCCTCTTCGCCTTTGGTGCCGTCGTGATAGTTGTAGAACTTCTTCACAGCCTACTTACAAATCTTCGCAAGGTTCCACGCCCTAGCTCTCTGCTCTTCCTTGCAAATTCAAATTCACGATTGCCAACAACCGCTTCTTATCGAAAAATCACTTACTTATACGCGAGGATCGCCGACTTGATATCAGATCTAAGCGGAACTTTCTTGAAACGGAATCCAAAAATCCGGATATTAATTCGGTCGATATCGCACGCTCCACTGTCCAAAATGACGTTAAACTACCACATCTTATCGCCTCGTAATCAGGTTACATTGATTACAAGCTTTGTCTATATTATTCAAAATTCAGTTAGCCTTCCACATTTGGCGACATCACGTCAATTGTCTCCTAACCATTTACGCACTTGCCGGTTTTGCAGGAAAGACGGAGGATGGACGCCACAGTTTCGGCACCATTAATTTTGACAGGCCCATATGGGAACTTAACTAGACAGTTTGACTCCACACTAGTAGACGTAAACCCCCCTTTAGAAAGCGTAACCATACCTGCGTCGGAGACGCCCCCAGAATGGCCAGAACAGTCAACGTGCACGCTAGACCTGGAAGCTGGGGACATAACCGAGGAACCCCTTAGTGAGGTCCCTATCGTTACGCATAGGGGTGAGACTAAAATACTTAAAGTCAGTTCTTTGCTAGACGAGAAAATGCACAACGCAATAAAACAGGTCCTGCAAGAAAACATTACTGTCTTCGCATGGTCATACGAGGATATGCCTGGGTTAGATCCTAGGTTAATCCAGAATAACATTATCCTCGACCCACAGATCAAAGCGGTTAGGCAAAAGGCACGCAAGATCAATCCAAAGATCGCGTTAGCGGTGCGTGATGAAATCACTAAGCTATACCAGGCTGGTTTCATCCGTGCAGTCGATTATTTAGACTGGGTATCTAACATTGTGGTCGTGCCGAAGAAGACCGGGGGCATATGCATATGCATAGACTTCCGGGATTTGAACAAGGCCATAATCAAGGATAACTTCCCATTGCCGAGTATCGACTAGCTAGTGGATACAACAGCTGGGCATGCGCTTCTGTCCTTCATGGATGGCTTTTCAGGCTATAACCAGATTCACATTAACCTAGAACACCAGTTGACCACAACGTTTATGACACCCTGGGGGATATTTTGCTACACCATGATGCCTTTTGGTCTGAAGCACGCCGGAGCGACGTATCATTGGGCCATGACATACATCTTTAGCGATTACCTCCTAGGAAGGTTGGATGATTATGTAGATGACATAGCTGTGAAGTCTTTGAAGTCGGAAGATCATTCAGAGGACCTAGAGTTAGTCCTTAAAAGATGCTCCACACACAAGCTCCGACTTAACCCAAAGAAGTGCGTATTCGGAGTCAAGGTTAGACGCATGCTGGGGTTTGTGGTATCAGAAACCGGCATACGAGTTGACCCTGACAAGGTCAAAGCCATTGTCGAGTTGAGACCTCCCACAGACCTCAAGCAATTACACAGGTTACAGGGACGTTTACAGTTTATAGGCAGGTTTATTTCGAGGTTAACCGACAAATTACACCCTATGCAACATTTGCTGAAAAAGGGGGTTAATTTTGAATGGACTGACGATTGCCAACGTGCGTTTGATAGTTTAAAACAAGAACTGCAACATCTACTAACGGTTTTCCCGCCACAAAGGGATCTTCCTTTTTTCATTTACCTCGCAACTTCGGACGTAGCAATAGCAGCATTGCTTTGTCAGAAATGAGATGATGGGTCAGAAATGCCCATCTACTACCTGAGTCACGCTCTATGCGCGTACGAAACGAGATACAACGATGTTGAGCATAATTGCTTAGCATTAGTTTTTACGCTCAAGAAATGTAGGCATTATCTTTTTCGTAGTCAAGTTAACGTCATCTGTAAAAATAACATCCTTAGAGCCATTACACATAGCTTATATGAGAGTAGCAAAATCGCTCGCTAGAAGGCTATCACCACGGAATTCGATCTGCACTATATTGGCCAATCATCCACGAAGGGCCAAGCGATAGCCAACCAGTTAATAACTTCACCGATTGACAATCACGCGACTATAGAACCAGAGTTCCCCGACGAACATATACATAGTCTAAGCCCTGTTTCAATAGGCCTCGAAGCAACATTGTACTTCGATGGAGCTTCAACCGCCAGAGGCGGCAGTGCTGCCACTGTTCTTACACTATCGCCTGAGGATGTGCGTCTACACGCTTATCGATTGACCTTCCCCTGTACGAACAATGTAGCAGAGTACGAGGGGCTCCTCAGGGGATTACTAACTACAGGTGAACTCGAAGTTCAACACCTGGCAGTTAGGGGTGATTCGATGCTTGTCATAAATCAAATCACTGGAGTTTATGCCTGCAAGACGGTACATTTGCAGCCCTACTATGATCAGGCTAAAGATCTTCTGAAACGATTTATGACCTTCGATGCCCAACACGTCCCACGAACTGACAACACGCTGGCCGACACACTGGCCACTCTGGCCTTACACGTGCCTTCACACTTGTTTAACACCTGCCCTGCATTGATTACAGACTGCGCAAACCCTATCATTCAGACGGCGCAAATCTCCTCTCTTCTCGAGGAAAGCATGCCTGAATGGTACGATCATATCAAATCCTATCTTTTACAAGGTGAGCTACCAGTTGCATTAACACGCGCACAGAGAGACACAATCCATAAGTGGGCTAAGCACTACGTCATCATCGGAGACAACACTCTCTGTAGACGCTCCTTCGATGGCGTATTGCTCACCTGCGTTAACGCAGACCAAGCACAACACATAGTCAGCGGGGTTCACGAGGGACTGTGCAGTGGCCACGTAGCACCACGGGCTATGGCCCTAAAAATCTGTCGCTTAGGGTACTACTGGCCATGCATGGAAAGAGATTGCTTGACAAAGGTTAAGACCTGTGACACGTGTCAGCGGCACGCAATCCTAATCCACATGTCACCCACATAATTGCACACGACACAGATAACATGGCCATTCCAACGATGGGGACTGGACATTATAGGCCCCATCACGCCAAAATCTTCTGCAGAGCATAGCTTCATCATTACCGCTACTGAGTATTTTACGAAGTGGGTAGAAGCTATTCCCCTGTGGAAAATCACATCCCAACAGGTTTGCCATTTTATCTTGGACAACATAGTAACCAGATTTGGTCTCCCGATGACTATTGTAACCAACAATGGGCCACAGTTTAGTAGCACAAATACCAAATCCTTCTGTGACAACCTAGGCATTAGGCAGTCTTTTTCCTCTCCTTATTACCCGCAGGCAAATGGTCAAGCTGAAGCATCAAACAAGATGCTCGATGGCAACAAAAGGCGGTGGCACGAGCAGATCCTCTATGTGCTATGGGCATATCGTACTACGTGTAGGACGGCTACAAGTAGTACACCCTATAGCCTGGTTTACGGATCTGAGGCGATGCTACCTCTCGAATGAGACTGGTCCTTTCCACCATTATAAATGAGGCTCAACACACCGAGGCTCGGATAATGGATTTGGATTCAGTAGAAGAGAAGTGGATATAGGCTCTTGAGGCAATTGAGAAATACCAGGATAAACAGAGACAAAAACATCATCACAATCTTCAGCAGCGTCTGATCAAGAAAGGAGACCTGGTTCTCAAGGCTGTGCGTGAACCAGTGGGCAAGTTCTCTGCAAACTTGGAAGGCCCTTTCTTGGTGATCGACGCATACAACAACGGAGCGTTCAAATTGGCAGACGTCAACGGCAACAAGTTAGCAAACCCTGTAAATCGCGTGTACTTGAAGCGGTATTTCATCTAGCAGCATCTACGGTGTCGACAGCAGGTATGACAGTACACATCTGCTATGATGTAAAACTGGCATTGACCGTCCGCTACAACGCAAAACTGGCATGCTTTGCGTGCATCTGCCACGACGCTAAACTGGCAAGTGATAACCGTCTGCTACGATGTAAAACTGGCAATGTTGTACAAGTCTGCCAAGATGCGAAACTGGCATCTTTTGCACGCGTCCGCCACGACGCTAAACTGGCACAAGTAAGTAGTTGTCTGCTGAGACGAAAACTAGCGCAAATCTGTCCCTGGGTCATGACGCGAAACTGACATCCACAGCACGGTCTTCTGAGACCATAAACCAGCCTAACCACTGTCCGCTACAACGTAAAACTACCACCTCTCGGTCTACCCGGACCTTAAACTAGGACCATGGTCTGCTGAGACTTAAAACCAGTAACGGCAGTCTACCAGGACTTAAAACTGGAACTCATGCAAATCAAGCGAGCGCGATCATCTCCGTACAGCTGCACAGCCAACGAGGTGGGGTGCTGAGACAGTTCCGGCGTCACCACCCTACCAACATCTTACTGATTCCTCGGATAAGCAAAGAGGCATCTTATTGATCCCTTGGAGATGCCGCCACCATGCCCGCCGCAGTGGTAGCACCTCTGGGAGTTTAGCCTCGTTAGTCAGAGCCCCAACGAAATCCTCATTGGCAACGGCCCCGGGAATCTCCGCCAATCATCGCTATCGGACATCGGCCTCGCAGATTCATCTGGAGGGTTCATGGTGCAACCAGTGAGCTGCACTACATCTGATGCCTTTTGGCGAAGATATGCAGTGCCGAATCATCAGGATTGGCGGCTCCGCCCAAGTGCTCCGGCTCTTTCTTTACAGTCCATTGGCTCTAGTTAACATCAGACAGCATTGGTTTCAAGAACCCCACCTTTGGTTCATGAGCAATGGTGTCCTCTGTTTTCTTTTGTGGTTGCAGGCTGCTTACCTTGGAGGATGTCGTCCAAAGGTGTGTCCATCTGAGCGGTGAAGTACAACAACGTGTTGAAATGGCTGCTCAGGTTTGCCTAACCACTCTACTTTGTACAATACCGTACACACTTCTACCCTTAACTCTTGTTTCCCTCCTCCCCACCACCCAGTTCCCATACGCAATCTCCACATATGCACGTCTTCATTTTCTACACTCACGCTAGCAGAGATATCGCAGAAAGTGATGCACAACGCTCCTTTTGCACACATTCCTGCTACAATTGTAACAGAGAAATCTCATATTGATGCGCTACGCTCGTCTGAAAGCATTCCTGTTGACATGAATAAACGTACATTTTCATCTTCCCCGAACCTGTTTCCAGTTACATCCCTTTATCTCCCATACCTGCCAGTTTTCCTCTTTCACGTGGATAGAGCAATACTTGAGTAGCCATGGATAAACGTTGTTCTTGCTTCTACCAATCCAGTGTTTCGCATTCTTTGTCGACGTCTTTCGGGAAAGCCCTCTAACCGTCAACAAAGAGGGGCCATTGAAACACCGTGAAAATTACGAGTCGGCCTTAGGCAAAGATTCGTAATTCGAGCAAGAACACGCATCACAATTCGTTCAAGAACAGGTTTACGCTATATCACGCACGATAACGTAATGAGTGTAATAAGCTCCAAGACAGTCGAAGGCAGAGTTCAGAGAAGCACGACAGGTTGGCACTTTTTCTTGTAGCGCATAAATAACTTGTCTTTACGCTCGTTACACAGCAGTGCGTACCAACGCGTAGGTCATCATTCAAGTTGCACATTATTTACGCTTCATCACGTGCGGCTGCGTAGTGAGCATAAGTTATCCCTTGTTTACGCCTCATCACGCGGCGCTGCGTAGTGAGCGTAAGTTATGCCTTGTTTACGCTTCACCACGCGCAGCTGCGTAGTGACCGTACGTTACATTTATGCTTTGTCACGCACAGTTGCATAGTGAGCGTAAAACAATTTTTGAGCTTATTATTTTTTACACCAGATTACGCTCATACACGCAACACAACGCAAATGAGTGTAATACAGCTTGAATATAGCTGAGACTCGCTTAACATGTACCTGTTCCTCACACGCGTAACACGCAAGCAAGCGTCTTGTGCGTAGTCACAGTTTGACTTAAAATGAGCAAGTCAAGGGAACCAAAATATCCAGGATCCACGTTAGCAGGGTTGCGTCTTTTTTACGGAAGCGTCGCAGCCTATAAATACCCCAGTTGACAAAGATACAGGGGTGGGAAAATCAGAGAAACAGAGGCATTTTCTGAGCACCAGAGCATTTATCACTTTTGTTGGCAGGAAATCAAAAGGGCAAGAGCATTTTCTGAGCGAGGAAACACTTATCTCCTTGAGCAGAGAAACAAAGAGCAACCTTTTGGCAATTTCCGACAACACATCCTTCAGCAAGAACAGAGCATCGTGCATTTGAGCCTTAGCAACAGGAGAGATCACTGCCCTGAGTAGAACCTACTCGAAGCAAAGAAGCAGAACGGGGATCGCGAGGTCGTCTCACCCAGTTAGCAGACTCTATCGATCAGAAATAGTTGATCGGCATACTTCAGAGCTTAACCATCCATGCACCTAAGCTTTGGCCTACGAGGTAGATCAGACTTCTATCTAGGCAGTTTCCTTGTTGTTTTGTGCTCATTTTTGTATCTCCCATTGTAACGTGCTATACAAATCATACATTCTATCCAGAATCGAAACATAAATCTTTGAAAATTACACGTTTCTCTCTCGATTAGCATTTCTTCGACGTGTTTGACGTTATCATCGTAGCGATCCATCCACATCGTTTTCCCCCATTTCACGATCTCTCGAATCAGGTCGCAACACGCAAAGATTCGTAATCATCATCGTTTTACTGACCCGTAAGTCCCTGTCTGATCGACAAGACCGTTCAGGGCACCACACATTCGCTTTTTCCAGCATAGCCCTCGTGTGGATCCGTGGTTAAGACTGTGTACGCCGGAATTTCGGTTGGTATTTCCAGCTGCCGACGTTTTCCGTCGTTACAGTTGTGGCTTTTGCTTCAGCCATAGGGGTTGCAAGATGCTTGTTTATTCTCTTGTGTTGCCATTTGGTGGGCCTACCTGGGTTGCTAGTGGGGTTGACTCTCAAGGGGGAGGGATCGAGATGTTGCCCGCTGTTGGGCTTTGGGTAGGTGAGGGGTCATCACATTATGGCCTCCTTATGATAAAGGGTGGCTTAGGAGTTGTTGTGGGGGTTGTTGTGTGACTAACTTGTCGTGGCACCTTGATGATGAAAGGTTTCTTAGTGGTTTTTGTTGCCGTGTCATGCTAGTTTAATGTCTTACAAACAGGTCATGCCAGTTTAACATCTTAGTGGATGATTGTTCTGGAACCTTGACCACAGAGGGTGTTGTGGGTGCCTAAGGTAACACTTTGATAACAAAGGGAGGCCTTTTGCTTGTGGAGGATGAGGGAATCTTTGCCTTCCTAGGAGGCACACGGATCACAAAAGGTTGTTGCATAGGTTTGGGCTTGCCACCTATGCTAATTGAGTTTATGACATAGGAGGCATCATCTGTGTTGGATTGACTTGGTGCGTCAATCACTAGTTGGCCTTGTTCTATCATCCCATGCAAGTCATATTGCAAGGCATGACAGTTGTCTGTACTGTGACTAGCCATTTGATGGTAATGATAGTATTGGTCTAGTTTAAAATGTTGTGAGATTGGGGGCTCATTTCGTACTACTAAGGTGGGGTTCCTTAGTAGCTCGCAATACCTATCATGTTTTTAACGGGTAATCTCCGATACGTGTTTGTGTTGGATCTACCTGGATTTTAAGAGTTGCTCCAATAGTTGAGAGGGTTGCATCAGTAGTGGTGTGTACTTTGAGTGGTCCTTGCACTGAAAGTTGGGATTTGGAGTGGCCCCTACCGATGTAGGTGTGTTGGTTCCAAAGTTGACGGGTTTGTCAGCTAGGGCTTTGGGTTGCTTAGCTATTCGGCCCCAGTTGGTTTCTTTTGTGCTTGCGGCCATCGTTGCCACTATTGTGTTTTGTTTGCGAGTGTGTTGGTTCCTACAGGCTACATAAGCTAGGTCATTGCTCAATTGCACCACCTCTTCTATGTCCCTAATTTGCATAAATGCTTAGCTCAAAGTGCAAGCTTTCAAATAATAAAGTTTTGATTTAACAAAGTCATTCGTGGCCGCCTTAAGGATGGTAGGAAGATATATTTCAGGGATGGGCTCGCGAAGTTCATTGAGAGTTGCACTCCACCTGTGGATAAATTTCTATGCTGGCTCTAATGGCACCTATTTAATTTGAATCAAGCTATCTAGTGTGGCTTCAGGATTTAGATTATATTTAAAACAAGTGACAAACTAATGTAACAAATCCTCTAGAGAGGATATGGAGTTACAGGGTAAAGCTCGGTACCAGTCCAGGGCTTTTCTAGTTAAGGAAATAGCAAATACACATAGAATTGCATGGGGCCAGGCTTGATGCAATAGACATTCTAGTTAGAATGTCACTAGATGGGCATTTGGATCTCCCTCTTCATTGTACTTGGTTAGTTGATGTAATGAGATTTCCTTTGGAAAGGTTAATGGTGGAACTAAAGGGTCGATTGGATCATCTTGATAGAAGTCCAACACCTTGATTTCCTCAATGTTTGCAGTTTTAAGGTGCTTTACCTCTTCAGTTAACATGTGCATCATTTTCTTCATGTCTGCCCACTCTTGGACAATAGGCATACCAGCAGGTTGAATGCATTGTTTGCAGCAAGGAATACTATTGGATTGTTAGTTGTTGTGGCAGAGCAACATTCAAAGATGGGATTAGAGGATGTGGGACGTTATAGAGAGTAGGTTGGTGTTGCTGTACAGTTGGTGAAACCCACTGCCCAACCACAGGTTGTGAGGTGACACCTTGAACGTGTTGCACTAAAGTAGTCAGAGGTGTCCCATGGGTTTGTACTTGTGGTATGTAATGGATGGACATGGAAGCTAGTATTTCTTGACGTCAAGCTAGTCCTCACGTGTATGAGGATGAAGGAGGAAGCATGGTTCCCTCTAGGAAAGGTTTGAATAATGTATTTGTATAGGCTCAAGGCCTGACGGTATGGTACAAATCCCCATGCTCAGATTGGGCAGCAAAGTTATCTTTCTCATTTCCATTCTGAGTCTCTATCGAAGGTGGCTATAAGGCTTGAATCTTTACCATGAGAAGTTGAAACATGAGCTAGTGATGGTGTTCGAAAAGGTGGATTATGTCAAATGTCAAGGGAATGAACTCATGACCTCCCTTGTAGATGAGCTCATAGTTTCTCTTTTCCTCTCTTTCCATGCGATCAATAGGCAAGTTGGCTTGGATTTTTACATAAATGAAGTTATATTGTTTAGGTGTGAGGATTGCGCAAGTAGGGTTGATGTGGGAAGTTTCCATGACAATGTATCCAAGATGACAACGTGTGCAGCGTGACTAACCTGCATGACCAAACTGCAGCGTGACAACTTTCATCGTGACAACTTGGAGTGTGACAACTTGGAGCGTGACAACTTGGAGCTTGAAAACTTGCAGCGTGACAACTTGGAGTGTGAAAACTTGGAGCATGACAACTGTAGCATGAAAACTTGGAGCATGACAACTACAGTGTGACAACTACAGCATGACAACTTGGAGCATGACAAATGCAGTGTGACAACTTGTAGGGTCACAACTACAATAGGGAGACTCACAAGGACAAGATGAATAAGTTTTGTGATCAACATTTTTTTTAACAAAAAACAAATAAGTTGGTCCCTCCTTCTAGTGCTAATTTACTGTATTGACCTAAATCATCGGTGTAAGGCTAGAAGGGAAACAAACACCGAAATATTGTCAGGTATACATAGCTAACCCTGCCTTCACCCAAGGGTAAGCTGGAAAAGTAAATGAAGGCAGAGTGCCTTGGATGGCTTGCACGCAAATCAACCAAGGACTTCCCTGAGCATAAACTATGGCTTGTGCTGGGGTTATCATAACTGATGTCTTAAAATGTGAATAGTGCACATAAAGTGTAAACAGGATCGTAAACAGAATATAAGCAGAACGTAAATTAAATGTAGTAAGTAGAATGTAAATAGAACATAAACTAAATATAGTAAGTAGAATGTAAACAGAACGTAAACTAAATATAAAATAGAGTAAAAGGAAATAATGGTTGGTCGACAAAATGAACTGAATTGTATTGCTTAGAGAAGATGTGCATCGGTCAAAGTGTAGCTGTACGTGTGGATGGTGGGTCAAATTCCTAGCCCCAAGGTGATGTGATGATATGATGTGATGTACATGAAAAGTGCTTGGATGCCAAGAGTCAAGTATGTCGAGCGTCCAAGGAGTCAAAACTATACCTGAAACACCACAAAAATCTTCAAGTGTTGTACCAGCGTTCACGCCCAGCGTACACGTCCAGCGTACACGCCCAGCGTTCACGCCCCAGCGTTCACGCTCAGCGTACACGCCCAGGATTTCCAAGGGCAACATGAAGATTACGCCAAAGAGCAAGAATTGAAGCAAGTGGACATCCGTCGGCGTCTACGCCCAGCGTGTACGCCCAGCGTACACGCCAGCTTGTGGCGTTCACCACAAAAATCTTCAAGTGTTGTACCAGCGTTCACGCCCAGCGTACACGCCCAGCGTACACGCCCAGCGTTCACGCCCAGCGT
>MNCI01013463.1:0-46590 GCA_015680685.1 Gnetum montanum | reverse complement strand
TCGCCCACCGTGTCCGCCAGCTGCATCCTTCCGTTCACCGGGGCTTTACATCTGCCTTGTGTCCCCCACACAACTGCGTTAGACCGGTGCACAAAAATTTAATTCCATAATTTATTGTTTACACTTACAGCAAGTTCTTCTTACAGTTTTATGTTAATTTCGCCCGTGCTTTGTTTACGCCTGTTTACGTTCGCGTTCTGCACTCGGGCCGTATACGAAAACGACCACCGTTTACGCTCGCCGTTGGTACTTTCTCAGTTTTACGTCAATTTGGCCCACTCCTTGCCCACACCTGTTTGCATTCTCGCTCCGTCACCGTTTGTATACGCCCACTGTTCACGCCGTTTGCACGCTCACGCCCCACATCCATTCACTGTTTACGCTGTCGCGCCTACACGCTCACGCTGTGTACATTTCACTGTTTACGCTGTCACGCCTGTACGCTCACGCTGTGCACATTTCAGTTTACGCTGTCACACTCACACGCCCACGTCATAGTCACTTCTGTTTACGCTGTTTACGCCGTGCACGCCCGATCCGTTGCTCACGCCCTGTTTACGTATAACCCAGCGTATAACGCTTCGGCGGCGCTTGGGGAAGTCCTCATTTGATCCGCGTGCGGACCATTCGAGGCACTCTGCCTTCGTCCTTTCCAGCTTGCCCTGAAGCGGAGGCAGGGTCAACTGTGCGCGCCCCCATCTCCTTCGGTGCTCGTCACGTTCCAGCCTTGCACCGACGATTTCGGTCAGCACAATACCAAGTCATTTTGACTTAATTTGGAGGCTGCGAGCTTGAGTTCCATGCCTTAGTCTAGTTTTGACTCCTGAATGCCAAGGAGGGCTTGGGTTTTCCTCGTTTCAAAGTGTTGGGCTAAAATTAGTGGTGTTTCAGGTTGTATCTATAGTCCATATCTTGGTGGATGCATTGTTTTCTTTTTGGTAAATTCTTTTGGTTAGGACTTTAACTCTTATTCTAAATGACATTCCTAGAGCCTATAGACTCTTTGAATGTGGGTTTGTTAGGGCATTAAGGGCATGATACTGCTTTGGGGAGGACCCACTGGCATTCCTATTTGGTGCACTAGTTAAATTATTTCCCTTAACATTTTTGCAATCCACTCTATTTTGTTCATTTCCATCTTGACATCCATTTCATCGATGTTATAGTTGTCTCTTTTTCTTCATCTTTCTTGTTCTTTTTCTTTTTCTCCATTCTATTATTATCGGAGGTTCACTCTTAGTCATGGGGGTTCTAACCCAATTTTTTTGATTTTCTCCGAGCCCCTACACCTTCAGTAGTCACCATTATTATATCTCTACATCCGCATCAACCATACCACAACCTAGCCAATGGACCTTTTACTGAAGTAAGGTATCAACTACATTGAGATTCATTTATCCTTACTAATATAAAGACTGTGTTGTATGTGCGAATGGAAATCATACAACAACAGATTGGATCTGGAAGGAACACTTGGAATGGATCGGTGCTAAAGCAACTATGCAAGGAACGAGATGGATGGCATGCTTACGGATAGACAATGAAAGGCGCAATCTTGGCATTGGCAGCAGCAGACTTCTTCTCTCTTCTCTCTTCTTTCTCAGCTACCAAATAAGGCCTAATATCAATTATATAAAGTATTCACTCTTATTGTCATGAACACCAGTTTTGTCATGTTTTGTAATGATGATCCATTCACATGTCATCCCATTCACCATTAGTTCCATTCATGTCAATAATCCTATACCTTCCCAATATTTTGTAAGGAACTCGAGGACAAGTTTTTATTCTATCATGGGGGTATGATGGGACGTGATATCACATGGACTGTGATATCCCGTCTTCCCCTATGATATCGCATATGCGATATCGCAACGCGTCGCCAAATTTATAAATAAGAGGTGGCTCTCCCTTGTTTCTCCATCTAGATCTAGACTGTAGTCAAACTTTTGCAATTTTTCCATTCTAGAGTTAGAGTAATTTCCATGTGCCCACAATAGGAGTCCCAAAGTGAACAGATCTTTATTTGAGCAAATATTATACCTGAGCACAAGTTTGTGTACGGAAACAAAGATGAACTTTTGGATAAACTTTGCAGTACATGGACTAAGCTAAATAGGACTTTAATTATTGTTATTTATTGTTAATTATTTAAATACTTTCTTAAGGATGCAATCTTTCTCAACCCTCAACACTCCTGGTAAAGTGCATTCAGTATGACCACTTCGAGCACATGTGTTACACTTGGTAATTCCAGCAATGAATAGCGTTTGGTAATCCCATAAGGTTGCATTGGTTCAGGGTGTGGCCGGCAAGTGGGATGGATACTGATGCTAGGCATTAGAACTTAGTTAGTTAAAATTAGTTACTTAGTCTCTTCACCCTTTCTCCTCCTAGCATAAGCGATAAAACATAAAAGATATAAAAATCACATACCTGAGACTTACTTAACCATACAACCATGACAAATACAAGTAAGTCTAGGAAGACAACGAACGATTAACCTTAAGTGTTCCATAACGTGTGTAGGCACTTAGTCTGTGGAATTTGACTAGATCATGTGTGTAATGCTCATATTCGTATGGTTGAGTGTAGGGGCGCCTCGCCACTCATCAACCACCATTCTAGATTAGAGAATAAGTAGAAAGTGAGGAAGGGCCTTAGTTAGAGTAGACAAGTCCCATAAATAGTTTTCATATCCCGTTTATACTATTTAAGGGGTATGATTTGAATTCCCATTATTTTTTTCTTTCTTTTGAAATGGGAACCACACCATGCAAAGACACATGCATTTGTTTTGTCTAATGGATGTTCTTTGAATTCTCACATTCTTCTTTTTTTTTATGAGAACTACACCATGCAAGGACATATGCATTTATTTTGTCCAAGGGGTGTGCTTTGAATTCTCATTATATTTTTTTTCTAATGAGAACCACACCATGCAAGGACTTATTCAACTTTCTTTTATTTGATGACATGGAATGGTAAAAAATTCATAGAAACACATAAACGCCCAAGCAAACAAAAAAACATAAAGAATACCGAATCCCCTTGAAGTCACACCTTGTTCAAACCTTTGAATCCTTTCCAATTCTGAAAACTACCAAAGTCACAAATTTATTAAAGTTTTATTAATGAAAAAGGAACCACACATTTCCAAAACAAGGAAAACATAGAGTTTGTGGATGGGTGGATGCTATGGACTCACTGCCTATTACATAAAAAGAAATCATGTCCTAATTATCCATAATGAAATTCAAAGCCAAAAGCTAGACACCAATAATCAAATAACAAAAATAGTACATACCACCATCAAGTACGCATTACCAATGTACCTAGCACTTATAAAGAAAAACTTTAAAAACCACATCAAATAAAAGAAAATAGAAAAGAAAGTGTAAAACATTTTAGAAATAGCAAATGTACGAGTGATGGTGTAAAACAAAAACTAGAAAAGATTAATAACATAAAAAAAAAGATGTAAAATAAAGAATATGTAAAAAAAAAATTTGTAAAATGAAAAATGTGTAAAACAAAAAAAAAAGTTGAAAAATTGAGGAGCCACTTAAATGATTAGCATGGTTGGCCATCTTCCCCATGACTAAGTTGAAAGGAGGAGATCCAAAATATGGAGTGTGGTTGTCCATTTGATGAGGTTGTTGTTATATTGGCTAGAATATGCTCATGGAAAGGTTTAATTTGTTGGATGTTGACTAGCTATTTCTTGTTTGGACTTTTAGGTTTATAGATCATCATGGCCCCTGAAGGAAAAGTTTCATAAATGATGTAAGGTCCTTCCCACAGCGTTCAAAACTTAGTTTGCTGAGGTACGTGTATGGGGTTCTAGTAGAGAACCTTATCTCTTAGTTGAAATTTTCCTTTTTTAATTTTTAGGTAATGACACTTTTTGTTGTAGGCCTTGTGCAACTCATTAGCTGATAAGGCTACTAATCAGTTTTTATTTAGCAAGTTGAGATTCATTAGTTTTTCTTTTTGGGGTAGAATCAAGTCAAGGTCAAGGTCACAAGCTATTAAAAGTGTACAAAGTTTAGATTAAATAGGAAGGACTAGTAGATTTTCATACACAAGATCATAGGGAGAGTACCTTATAGGAAGTTCCAAGTTGAGCTATAGGCCCAAAGGGCATCATTAAGTTTTGTGCTCTAGTCCTTCCTATACTTGCTAATAGTTTCTGTTAGTATCCTTGTTATTTTCCTATTGGTAACCTCAACTTGAGCATTAGGTTGGGGATGGTAACGTGTTGTGAGTTTATGTTCAACCCCCAAGCATTGCATGAGCTTCAGAAAAGTAGTGCCTGGAAAATGAGTTCCATTATCAAAAATTAATGTATGTCACACACCAAACCTATTTACAACATTTTTTTTTACAAACCAAGTAGTATTAGAGGATGTACAATCGATGATGGCTACTACTTCTATCCATTTCATACAATAGTCAATAGCAACTATGATGTACACATTTTCATTTGACATGGGTATGATGTAACCCATGAAGTTAATTCCCCAAATGTCAAATGGTTCTAATGGTTGAATGCAATGTTGAGGTCCCTCCATTTGAGTAATCATTCCACCATCTCGTTGGCATCATTCATAACAGTGGATGAAATGGTGAGCATCCTTGAATAGTGTTGGCCAACAGTACCCTACCATTAGAATTTTAATGGACATGCATCTCCTAGCATAGTGTCCTCTGCAAGGACCTTCATGAGCATCTTAGAGAATGCATAGTTGATCAACATCAAGGACACACCAGTGAACTAAGCCATTGGCACACACCTTGTAAAGGTGACCATTAATCTCCATGAAGTGCTTTACTTGGTGAAGAAACTACTATTTCTTCTGGTGGTCCAACCCTTGTGGCATCTCCTGAGTGAGAAGATAAGGTAAGAATGTCATCATACCATTTTGGCTCATTGGGCATTTATTTAATTATAGCCCCAACAAAGAGTAGTTCATCAAGAAACATGTTAGAGAGTGGGCTTTCTTCCTCTTTGTTGTCCCATTGCAACTAAGAGACCACATTCTCAGTGCCCTTTCGATCTACCATCATGAGATCAAATTCCTATCAGATCACCAACCATCATATGACATGGAGGCTCAATTTTGGCTTGTTCATTAGGAAGCAAATGGCATTGGGTTCTATGTATACAAACACCTTGTATCCAAGCACATAATGTCTAAACTTCACTAGAGCAAATACCACCACCATTAATTCTTTTTTTGTAGTAGTGTAGTTTAGTTGTGCACCCACAATGCTTTAGTTGGCGTAGTGGATGTAGTATGGTCATTTCCTATCATCTAATTGCATCAGCACTGCTCCCAAGGAATAATTTTATGCATTTGTCATAATGTGAAATGGTTTGGACCAGCTTGGTGCTTGTAGGATTAGAGTTTCTACAAGCTTTTCTTTTAGTTTTTGGAATGCTTTCTCACATTCTATGGTCTAGAAAAAGAAAGCATCTTTCTTTGTTAGCTCAACCAATGGTTTTGTAATCTTAGAGAAATTCTCTATGAATCATCAATAGTCGTCTGTATGTCCAAGGAATGACCAAACATCTTTAACTATTTCTGGCTAGTGGGCTATTTTTTAGATAACCCTTATTTTTTCAAGGTCTACCTCAATTCCTACTTGTGAGATTCTATGCCCCAGTACAATGCTCTCCTAGACCATTAAGTGAACTTTTTACCAATTGAACTGCAAGTTAGTTTCAACACACCGTTTCAACACTTGCTCAAATGTAGCTCCATAGGTAGAGAAGTCATCCATGAATACTTCCACACCACTACTGATCTGTTGTTGAAAAATGTTTAGAACCAAGTATTGGAATGTGTTAGGAGCATTGCATAGACCAAACGACATCTTGTGATATGCAAAAGTCTCCTAGGGACTCATGAATGTTGTCTTTTCTTGGAATTCTAGTGCAATTTGAATTTGGTTATAGCCACTATACCCATCTAGAAAATTGTAGTAGCATTGCCCATATATTGTGTTAAGCACCTAGTTGAAAAATGGCAACATAAAGTGATCCTTGAATGTTTCCATATTCAGTAACTTGAAATCGATGTAGACCTACCACTTGCCACACTTCTTTGGTAGAATTGCAAGTGGACTAACCCACTCACTATCCATAATGGGATAGATGAGCCCCATCTTAAGGAGTTGCTCAATTGCCTCCTTGATGATTTTCTTTAATTTAGGGTTCAATCACCTCTATGGCTATCATTTTTGCTTCATGGAAAGGTCAATGTAGATGCAATGCTGGCATATCCTAGGATCAACCCCTGTGAGTTTAGGATATGACTAAGAAAAATTTATTAACCATCTTTCAATTATTTTTAATAGCATCTTTTTTTGTTCTGGAACAAGTTTTACATTGATCATAACCAACTTCCCATTCTTCAAAAATTCATATTCCATTCCAGCCAATAATGTTTTTAGCTCAATGGGCTCTTGTTTAAATTTTTTAGGAATTTCCAACTCTCCCTATTGTGTATCATCATTTGTATCCTTAGAGAGTTGGTGATGAACTTGCTTCAGTTCATCCATGCTTATGACATATGCACATGTTAGGCTCTCATTTTAGTTTCATGCAAAGTGTGCTACTTTCTGAATTAGTGGTCAACCACTGGGTGCCCTTCTATTTTGTGGCTACTGCATATAGACACCTTTGAATTTCTGCTTATGGTCATACTGTTTACATCTAGAGATAGATGCTTGCTTAATAGCCTAGAGTTTCTACATACAATTGCACCCTGTATCACTTTATGTAATGCATGGAACTCTCTTCTTCTCAATATTTCCAAATGCATTTTCCTTTGATATTTCTAAGGAAAGATCTTTGATGCCTATTCTTGCATTGATGGTGCTCAACCATGTCCTTCCCATTATGATTGGGAAGTCCCTTTTGTAGTTCTCCACTTTAATTACTAGGAAATCGACAAGATAAGACCACCCGAAAACAATGATCACAATGTCTTCTACTAGTACTATTGGAATAATGATTGACTGATCTACCAATTCTAATCTTATGTTGCACTTCTTAAGAAGAGGCAGGTTCCAAGTAGTGTACATCTCATAAGAAATCCAATTAACACCAGAAACTAAATCGAGAAGAGCCTTACATGGTTCATTCCCAACAATCTACAAATAAATCAAAGGACTTCCAAGATTAGCTAATTTTCTAGGAAGGTTTCTAGCATAGATCCAATCAAACATAGTGTGAGTAAGCATTAGGATATGGATCCTTGGTAAAGTTTGGTTTGAAGGAGGCCTGAACAAATTTGATATGGAGGAAGAGGTAGGAGCAAGGTTATCAACCACATGTGTAGGTGAAGGCTTACGTGGACTACAGGGTTGAAAGAAAGCTCTTTGTTTGATTGGGCATTTGACCCCTCCAATTGATGATTGGGTTGCAAATTAACAGCCATCGTAGCATTGTGTTGTTGCAGTTAAGCTGGTAGTTCATCCTACATTGGTGGAGTAGGTGGTAGCTGTGTAACTGGAGGAGGAGTATGTGTAGGGATAGGAGGAGGATAAGGAGAAGAGGTAGTATCCCTTCGTTCATGTGGTGAATAAGCTCAATAATAATCTAAAGGATGGTAGTGAGGTTGAAAATTAGAAACATGATTGGAAGAGTCACGTGGAGACATGGGTTGCTACATGTGGTAACCATATGAATCAAGCTACCAGTAAGGGTACTATTGTATTGACAGTGCTAGTGTCCGTAATTGTGGTTGCTGCCATTGTTGATACTATTCATACAATTATGATGGAGCTCCACTTGGATAATATGGTTATTGTTGGTGAAACTGCCTAAGATTACCTTCAGGATAAGGTAACCTTCTAGATGTTTGCATTTGTGTAGGTCATGGATGTAAGGTATACATCCCAGACTCTTGTAGATGTGACACAATGGAGCAACATCTCGTAGGCTATTCATATTGAAAAACATCACAACCACGATTATCATCTAATTCACTACCTGTAACCTTTTCTATTGCAACAATCTTACCCTTACCTTTGTAATATGCACGTTCATCTTCCTTATGCCTCCTATGTTCACATTCACTACCTTGGTCCCTAGACTCTTTAGTGATTTTGAGGACAACTTGAAATCTACTATCGATGGAGTTCCTTAACTAATCAACCTTGGCTGTAAGTTCAAATTGGAATTGTTAAAGTGGTAAGGCTTTCTTACTCACCCCTTCATCAAATATGGACTCATCCTCACTATCACAGAATTGAACCTACCTGTTGTGAATGGAAGGATCATGGCTGTACTTCTCTGCACTTTCTCTTTTTTTAGCTTGTACTCCTCTTTAGCTACCTACTTTATTAATTTTTGTATCTAACGAGCACTTAGTTTTGACAACCACACTTGGGTTTAGACACCAAGGGTTTTCCTCATTTCATTATGAAGCCCATCTACAATGTGGTGAAGTTGAACCAATTGAGAATAATCATGGCTATGGCATTTGGGCATCAAGGCATAGTATCAACCAATGGTAGCATCCAAGGGTTCATGTGTTCCTTGTTTCTAGGCTTGAATTTGCTTCCTTAAGTTGAAAACTCTAGAGTACATTTGATACTTATCATTGAACATCTCAAGCATGGTACCCCATTATCTGATAGATTCTGGCTCTAAGGACTAGTACTAGTTCTCTGCCTCTTTGATGAGTGTCCTTGGGATCAACTTGAATTTCTGCCACTCATTTTCTATGTTTTGCAAAGCACATGCATCTTGGAAATCTTGAAGATCATTTTGTAGATCAGAGTTATATCCTCCTTCAAATCGAGGAATATTTTTCATGTCTAACTGTTTGATTTGACTGCCTTTCAAATGCCTTGTTGGGATTCTAACTACCTCTACAATGTTAAGCATACCTCGGGTAGCAAATAGAGGCTCATCAAGGCCTTAGTCATGGTGCCTATGATGCCCTTTACTACCCCTTCGTTCATGTCAATGTGCTTCACTTGAATGTACACACCCTTGTTCATGCCTATCCAAATGATCCCTTTGGTTATCTTGGTCTCATCGATCATTTTGTTCATTTCGATCACCTTCATCACAATCTCACCTTCAGCGATCATGATTGGAGCCAAAAGAAGAAGATGATGATGAAGGGGAAGAGGAAGGAGAATTAGCACCATTATGGTGCCTACTATCGCCTCTTCAGCGATTGCAACCACAATCATAATTGTGCTTCTTATTAGCATCCCTATCTTGATTTGCCCCTCCAAATCCTTCATTATCATTAGATCCCTTGTTACCAGAATTAGGATTGTGAATTGTGGAGTGCAAATTCTGATTTTGACCTACATCACTGAAGTCAAATAGAGAAGATTCATTGAATGAAAATCCCCCAAATAAGGGTTTCCCACTAGCTTGTAGGTACAACAAGAATGGATAATCCTTAAGTCATTTTCCCTTCAAAAATTCATAGTGCTACTTTAGCTACCGATCCAACAGATATTTTGCTTCAGTGGAATGGTAATCCCTAGCATCAACATCTTCCACAATATACTCTCCATGGTAGTCTTGAAGACCACATCATGCAAGAATTTGATAGAGCATTGCAAGAGCAGCACAATTGGGTAGCAACACAATATTTCCCTCCATGTCATGCCACCATAGGTGTTCATCTTGGTGTAGGATGAAGGTGAAGTTTGGCACATACTCCTCAAGATGAGTATATATAATTTGATACTGTTGAGGCTTTGTTAGCTTAATTCTATCAGCCTTGGGTGGAGAAGCACTCCTGTGAGAAGAAGACATTTTTAGTTAGTGAATAAAAAATCACAATGTGCTTTGAGAATTTGTCATAGTAATTGTGAAATAAGATATGACTCTTAGGTTCATTCCAATGATTTAAATACATTTCACTAGGTCCTAGATGACACAGAAAACAAAACAATTTCCTTAGTAATGGTGCCACTGATGAGTGGTGAGGTACCTCTATGCCCAATCATACGAATCACTAAGGCATTACGTGTGATCTGGTGGAATTCTGTGGACCTATAGTTATCTAATGCACTAGCTCTTCTAGGAAGTGAAATGGGTGTTGCGAATGTTCATTGTCTTCCTAATTACACTTGTGAGATTCAAGGGTATGGTTTAAGTGTAATTTAGGTATATGATTTTTCTCATTTTATATTTTATGAGTTTGGTCACCTACAATTGGAATGAAGAATGAAAGGTAAAGTAATTTAAAATCTAACTCATTTACTGCCTATCTAGCCTAACATAAGTAACCGTTCCACTTTCTTGGACACATCCTAAACACATATAGCACTGCTGGGCTACCAAATGTTAAGTATTACTAGGTTACCAAGTACTATATGAATGCTTGAAGTGGTCGTGCTCATGTTCATTAACAACTGGAAATATTTTGCTTAACTCAAATGTAATAAAATAAAGAATGTGAAAGTAAAATGCATTAAAGAAAATATTAATCTATTCTTAATGCTGCAAGGATTGTCAAAAGAGTTCATCTTATTCCCATCATGCTACTATGCTCAAGTACATTAGTGCTTGAACAAAGAACCGTATAAACTTCAACTCCTTCTATGGGCACTCAAAAAATATTCTAACTCTGAGAAAAAAAGACAACAAGGACTTCGCTACTTTTCTTGAAAACTAAACTAAAAACTACTACCAAAAACTTGAGACCAGGCCCTATATTTATAGATTGGGGAATATACCTCGATGTTGGATATGTGATGTTGGACCAAGGCTCTGATGTTTTGTATGTGATCTCGCAGCTCTGACATCATGTACCCAATGTTAGAGCAAATGACAAACGGTGGTTCATCACTAATGTGCATTGTTAAATGGAAAAACAAGTAAAACCATCTAACTTGTAGAGCTAGGACAAAGAGTTCTTATGTGAAGAACTAATGATAAAGAGTAATAAGAAATAAATTACATAAGAATATTAATATAGGAAATATATAGTAGTCATACAACCTAACAAAATAACTAAGAGCTATTCATAAGTTTGTAGATTAAACTTGATATAAGTGTACAAAATAAAGCTAATTCATGTGTACTTAGTTAGTGAAATTAATATTTTATCATCGAATTTTTTGGAAAAATAAACATACAATCTTTATTTATATAATATTTTATGTCCTCATAACCAATCAACATGGTATTATAGTAGTTTTACAAAACTTATTTAAACAAGAAAGAATGGGAGATAACAAACTAATTGCAATTGTATAGATGATTCTAATAACAAAAATGAGTTACTATAATAGGTCCAAAGTGATATAAAAGATATAAATTCTAAGATTGCTAATGTGCAAGTTAAAATAAGAAGAAGAATAGAAACTTGTTGAAAAGAAGCTAGTGCTTGAAGAAGTTGAATCTAGTATGATGAATGCAGTTCTAAAGGAATTATCTAAAGTTGGAAAAAAGGTGATGCAAGTTATTATAAAAGTGAATGAAGACTTACCATTAATATGAATTCATATTAATGCAAAAAAATAGTTTAGTAAATAATTAAAATAATGATGTTATTACAAGAAGTCCATGATGAATAAGAAAAGATTAAAAAAGAATTTGTAGAAATGAGGATTGAAATGGGGATGATAATGATATGCATTAAGGTATTAATGTATTAAATAGAAAAGACTTCAAGCATTACTATATTAAGTAGAAGAAGTAGAAGAGACTTCATTAAATCATGGAATCAAAAGGATGAATTGACAAATTAAAATAACAAAAATATAAATACAAAAAAATAATACAAATAAAGGAGATACAATTAAGTTTTAGTTTTATTTTAAGCAAAACAAAACCTTAGTTTTATAATGATCAAGTCACAATAAAGTTTCATATTTATATTAAAGAAGAACTAGTGGAAATAAAGATTGGGATGTTGATGATAAGGATATGTGGTAAGGTATTAAGTAACATATGAAACTTCAATAAACTATGGAATTAAGAGAATGAATGAACAAACTAGAATAATAGAAATGTGAAGAAAAAGAATGAATATGGATAGACAGAGAATAATTAAGTTGTGTTCTTGTATCTCTTGTATTGATATAATGGTAGAATGATGATGATGATTCTTGTATCTCTTGTATTCCCTTTCCTTGTACCACTTCCATTATGTATTAATAAATAAAGCAAGTTTTAGATAAAGTTTTTTAAATAAAAATTCAAATGTCATGTTTAATATAATGACAAGTATGTGTGGTTGTATAAGAATTGGTAGAATGGTGTTAGTGCCCAATATCACATTTCACAATGAAAGTGAAATAGGAAAGAAGTCCTAGTTCTAAGTTATTAGTTAAGCATAAAAATGAGTTCCATGATTTTGATATCTAATATTATGACCTGAAAAAGTGATTAAGCACAAAATTAGCCTATAAGAAAAATTTAAATTTAATGAAGAAGGAGTTTGTCATCACGAATTAAAGATATTTAACAAGAATTACATTTTTTTAATAAGCATCTATAATTTATAGCACTTAAATATGAGAATACAAGGTTTAAGTATGTAGAAACCGTTCAAAAACAAATCTTCAAAGACAACCTTAAACCGTACAATGGTATATATAGTGGATATTAGAAAGAAATCTGAGCTTCTCATATTATATTTGAATAATACTCAAGATGTTTACGGTGTACTATTTGTAGACATAAAAGAAAAAGTTTAAGAAAATAGAATTAGAAGGATATTTGGAGGTAAAGATTAAAAATAAAGATGTCATTCTATTTCATGTCTTAATGAAAGAAATTTAGAAGTAAAAAAATGACATAATGACTATTCATCACAAAAATTAAATCTTTTCATTAAGTTTGTTAAATAAAGTAAAAAGACAAGGTTTCAAAGACACTAATACTATTAACCCCATGTTTAGCAGAAAGTAAATTTGTAAATGAAACTATAATTAACTATCATAAGTCATATTGTATTATATGAAAAAAAAATGTGAATAGAATTATCATGTTTAAGAAAGCCTTACTTGTTAATAACCAATCTATATGTTAACAACCTCTTCTACAAAGAATTTGAGAAAGATTTACATCATTTGGAATTAAGATGCAATGGGTGAAATAAATTATGAAGAGATGAAATGAGCTGTTAATAAAATTTTTAATACAATGTGTTTGAGAACAATAATTTGGACATGGGAGTATTATATTTGACATTGTTAAATACATTTATATAGATGTAGTAGAAGATTATTTTGTATGTTTGCACACCTATTTGACATATTCTTATGAGAAAGTAGATGTGAAAGAAGAAGATATAAAGGATGATATAAAAGATATAGTATTCAAAGCCTTAGTAATTCTCAATGTTGGCATAAAGAAAGAAGCATTCAACTACAAGATGGAAAGTATTAAAAAAGAAGAAGAAGAATCCTTAATTATCAAAAGAAAAAGAATAGTAGATGGAGAATTATATTAAGGAAACCTAAGCATCATGGATGTGAATGAAGAAATGGTTAATGCAAACATTTAAATTATAATCTTTATATAAGTAGTAAAAACTTTGAGACTTTCATACATTTCTAATCCAATTTTGAAGGATTTCCCACTTGAAATCTTCCACGAACAATAGTTGGACTTAATGTACATAGAAGAAAATCTCAAAGACATGGTGAGTGCTTTGTCTCATAAGTTGACTTGTAAGTACAAAGAAATGCTAACTCAAATATAAAAATTGGTAACAAATATTACTTGTAAAATGGTACTACAAGTTTATTTTCAAGAGATGAAGATCTACACTTGAATATCCATGTTTAGAGTAAGGTCTATGCAACATTATTAGAAAGTCAGTTACTAAATGACTTAAATTATAACCTATGAAAGTTGTAGATGAGACTTTTAGTATGTAGTAATGGCCTTGAAGATTTCTTGGTTAAATTCATTTTTGTAGAGCTACGTACGAATGTTCTTGAAGAAGAAGTTGAAAATGAGGAATTGAAGGAAACATGATGATTAAATTGAAAATTAATCAAGAACTTCTTGAAAATGTTAGAGTGCTTATTAAGGATTAAGAATGATAGTATGATGTAAATGATTAAGAAATTGCAAGAAGATTATAAAATAAATTAAAGAGAAACCATTAAAGTAGTAGCATTGTTGAATTATGCATTTATTGAAGACATGATTAGGAGATCCAAAATTTAAAGATGAAAGTGGAAAAGTATGAATTTGAATTGACATCAACATAGTAACATTTAGCAATAATATCCATGGAGAGTGTCGATTAGTTTGTCAATGAGCAGTAGATCAACATAATGAAGATTGCAAAACCTAAACCACCATGTTAGATATTTAATGATATTTTATTCTACATTTCCAATGATCCTAATTAAAATCTAAATACCATGATTGAGGAGGATCCCATTTCTAAATTAGACTTCTCATATATGTTAGCCTAACAACTAAACTATGTCTAGATTTGATGTACCTATTCTCAATGAATGAAAATTATTTTGTTGTTAGCATAGTTGTATGAAAAATAAATCCTTGGTAAGTGAAGGAGAGATGTATGATAAATTTGATTTTGATTATGTCTTATCAACATGGATTTACTAAGTTCATTATATATTCTAGTCAAGTTAAAAATCACCAACCATGGAATCAAATTGTTTATCACACAACATCATCCCTGAGATTGAAAAGAAGTATTGAAAAATATCCCAAGATATTAAAACAAATACTAATATCATGAGATGATTTTTTTGTCATTATGGTTGTTATAAAAGAATACTAAAAAGACATAATGAATATACAAATAGATGCATAATCTCACATGATCTGAGAATCATTGTAAGCATGATAGATAAAATTGCATAAGAGAGTATAAAATATGATATATGGAACAATATGATGTAAAGAAAAGGAACACATATATGTAAAAATCAATAACTAAAAGAACTTATAGAAAATAAGTAGTTTTAAACAAGGAAAACATACTTTATCCATATATTATACATTATCATTTTCAATTTTGGTTTTTCTGGTATAAAATGAGTTACTTTGAAAAGGTTCTTAACCATGCCTAGAATACAATTAATCTAACATGAGCTTCATACAAGAAGTTTGAACCATAGCATTGTAAATGCCATGTAGACTTGTCTTTAGCTAGGATTCGAAAGTATTATGATCCCATTTATCCTTATACAATGATGATTAGGTATCTTTTAAAAAATCCCCAAAAGGCAACTAGTTAATAGTTAAATATAGAACCTAAATCCTTAACCTAGGGAAACATACTTTATCTTTATATTGTACATTATCATCTTTTCATTTTGGTTTTTATGGTATAAGATAAGCTACTTCCAAAAAGTTCATTCAACTTGCCCATAATACAATTAATCTAGCATGAGTTCCATGCATGTGGGTTAAAATGTATCATTGTAACTGCTATGAAAACCTATCTCTACCTAGAATTCAAAAGTATTACGATCTTCGAATCAATAGCGATGGGCGGAGCGGGTTTAGGCAGAGCGGGTGCAGGCGATGTGGGTGCAAGAGGAGCGGGTGTAGGCGAAGCTGTCAGCGAGACGGCTCAAGGAGTGGAGACGACGGAAGGACAGGTAGCTGCTGTTACAGGGGAGGAGAAGCAGCAGACTAGTATCTTCGGAGAGTGCTCTAGAGAAGGAACAATGCTACGAATAAAAGTTAGATGGCCAAACAAGGACATCCTGGACAAACTGCAGCGTTCCCTATTGGGAAAATTCGTGTCCGAAGGGGTACGCCCATGGGTCGACCTAATTCGACGTTGGGCCTGGGATGCATGGAGATTAGACTCAGTGATGGTTCAATGCCTGGCAAATGACCATCTTCTGTTTTGCTTCGCATCCTTGGAGGACCAGGAACAGGTGTTGGTGGAAGGCCCTTGGTTCTATGGGGCACGCGGTCTTGCCCTGGCACCCTGGTGCGCAGGAGCTCACCGGGATCTGACTCTGTTTGAGGGAGTGCCGATCTGGGTACGCCTACATGGCCTCCCCCTAGAATACTGGTCACCGTAGTTTCAACAGTCGCTCCCCAAGCTGTTTGGTGAATTTATCAAGTTTGATCCTTTCACCGAGACATGGGAATACCTGGGATTCATGTGATTCTGTGTGTGGCGGCCTCTCGTGCTGGAGGAGCCGCTTGAGGAGCTGGTGCTGGACACAGATCTTGGTGAGGAGAGGGTCCGTGTGCAGTTTGAAAACCTGCCGATGAAGAGGGACAACCCAGCCAAGCATGACCATATCACACCCAACCAAGAGGACTGGTGGCAAATAGTTGGAAAAAAAGACCAACAAGCAAACCAGAAACCTCTGGTATTCGAAGGCGTGCCTAGACACACAGGGGGCGGCCCCCTTCACAGAGCGTGACCCCCTAAAGATAATGGGACACAAGGACAAGCCGCAGCTACTGCCCAGACACTCCACAGTCCTGGCAGACCGCAGAGGCTTTCAGCGGAGGTCATCCACGAAAAAGAGAAAACAGAAAAAGAGAAAATAGAGAAATAAGAAAAAGAGAAAACAGAGACATCAAAGACGGGACAGATAGCCCAGCCAATGACAACGACCATGTCCTACGTCCACGTGCTGATGGGTGCAAGGCCCCTAGCCACTGGGGACCCCAGCCAAGCGAGCACCCAAGCAAGGATCAAAGCAAAGCAAGGCTTCTAGGGATCGTCGCACACGCCCACGTCTGGGGAGGAGGGCCCTGCACAGGATGATTGGTCACCACCATCGGTCACAAACTGGCTAAACACCAGTAGAGGCTCAGCTCAGCCAAGCCCCCCCCCCCCCAAGGGCCAAGCCTTCCTCGCACTCGAGGGATGGTGGTATCCCTGCCAGCAACCAAGGTGGATCACCCAGACAACAACACCCGTCAGCACAAGGCCACACAGCTCTTCGTTGATTTGGGAGTGCAGCCCACACTCCAGGAAGTTTACCACCAATTCCAGTCTCCATGAAGGTCCTCTCATGGAATTACAGGGGCCAGGGTACCCCATACAAGCGCCATACCCTGCAAAGTATGGTACGCGATGAGAGATGCGATATTGTGTGTTTACAAGAAACAAAGCTACAACAGACAGAACCCCATATTTTACAATGGCCAAGGTGGCACAACCACCTGGTGGCCAGAAGGGGGTACGTGGCAGGCCTCACCGTACTCACCAAGATGGATTCATATGTTCTTGACATCTCTGATTGATGCATCACGGTGCACCTGCTAGGAACAGGTGTGTGGATCACCAATGTGTACGGCCCTTAGGATTGGCAAGGCCGTCTTTAGGAGATTTCGTAGGTGGCCGAGCTAATACCTCACAACGCCAGTTGGTTACTGATTGGAGACTTCAACCAACGGCTCTAGAGCTGGGAGAAGACTGGTGATAGCATGGAGGAACCCCCAGGGACGCCTGAATTTCTTACCCTGTTATAGCATTAGCATCTCTCTGACATGGAAATCGCAGGTTGCAAGTATACTTGGAGTAATCGCAGACAAGGTACAGTGTGGGTTTAATCTCGGATTGACCGAGTCTGGGTCAGCAATGCACTAATGACCGATTGGAATATTTAGGCGTTTGGCGTGGCTTAGATGGCCTCCGACCATCAGCCCATCCTCTGCCAGATGATAGGTGATGTTCCTCAAAGCCCCCACCTGTTCCGGTTTGAGCGCACCTGGCTATGCAAGCCGTGGCTAGGTAAACTGGTTCGGAACATCTGGCAATACTACCCGAAACTGGAGGACCGATGCGATTTTCTGAAACATGGGTTAAAGACCTTCAAAAATCAAATCAAAAATCTTGGATTGGTAGAAAAATACGATTTTAAAGGGTCCCAAACCTAGATCCAGGCCAAATTGCAAGCAATTCAGCAGCAACATGAGCAAGGGCCCGACCATACCCATGAGGAGCTCTCCCTCCAGGCTAAACTCCAACTACTACACCAAGAGGAAGAAGAATACTAGCACCAATGGGCAACGGTGCAGTGGCTGAGGGCAGGGGATCGGCATACGAAGTTTTTTTGGCAGCGGCAAAGGCACACCGTGGAACACGCCAACACCCGCTGCTGCGCTTCTTGCAGGGTGACCCAACGCACCCTAACTCTGGCGCGGACAAGCTATTGCAGTATTGGTAGCAGGTTTGGAAGTGGTAGCCCACAGTCCCAATCTCAGTGCCCGTGCAGAAAATTTTAAATCTGGCAGATAATGCTCGTCTTCTACAACCATTCACACGCCAGGAACTTAGAAACACTCTGCAAAATATGCAGGCAGACAAGGCCCCAGGGCCAGATGGGTGGCCCATTGAATTCTTCCGTGAATTCGAGGCTGTGTTGGGGGCAAACCTACTCGAAGTGTTTAACTGCATGCTTGCGTGGTGATAAGTTCGTAAAGAAATCAACTACTCCTGTGTGGTCCTGTTGCCAAAAACGGATTCACCCACATCCCTAAGGGATTTTCGTCCCATCGGAGTCTGTAATTCGCTGATGCGGTTGTTCTCTCGCATGCTTGTGGCCTGGCTATGGCCCCTCATGCCTTGCCTGGTGGGTAAAAACTAGGCTACTTTTATAAAGGGCTGCCATCTCCAAGAACAAGTCCTGCTGCTACAGGAAATTCAGCACTCCCTTCGGATTGCAAAACTCCTAGGCCTGTGCATCAAACAAGACATAACCAAGGCCTATGACTCCGTGAGTTGGGCAGCTCTGAGAATGGTAATGCAAGCGAAAGGTTTCAACAAGGACTTCGTGGAGCTCTGCCTGCAGATCCAACACAGAGGGCATTTCTCGCTAGACATTGATGGCCACCTGTGGGGTTTTCATAGGACCGGACGGGGGCTCCGTCAAGGTGACCCCCTCTCTCCGTTGTTGTTTCTAATGATGATGGCCCTCCTGCAAACATATTGTGCCGAAGAAGGGGTCCAGGGGCTCAATATGCATGGCATCCCCTGCCTCATCGCCCATTATGCGGACGACACCATGATCTTCACCAGGGCCGCAGTGTCGCAGGCCTAGGCATTGACACGGGCGCTGCATCTGTTTCAGCAAGAAGTGGGGTTGGCACCCAACACCAGGAAATTAGTGCTAATTTTCACGCACACCCCCCTAGCGCTTCGCAGCAAAATCATCCAAATTTTGGGGATCCTGCCAGGAGAGGAAGACGATAAATATCTAGGAATCCCCATTCACAATTGGCATAGATTACAGACTTGGCAGGCCCTCATTATGCGAATTCAAAAACGCAAAACTCTCTGGACGAATAGCTTCCTGTCTCGCAAAGGGAAAATCGTACTAGCCTCTACAGTGCTTGGGTCCATGGCAAGGTTTGCTACGTCGATGGCCTCTCCGCCTGCTGGAGTCGCCACCAAAATTGATGCAATCATCCGCGATTTCGTGTGGTCAGGTAGCAGGGGGGGACAAAGATGCACCTAGTGCCATGGGCCAAAACAGCACGACCTCACAACGCGAGGGGGGGGGGACGGGGAATCCTCCCCTTCATTGTTGAAGCTACCTTAGGGTGTCAGACACTTCTCTGGTGAATTTTCACGTCATACGATGACCCCTCAATCTGGGAGAAAATCCTGCGACAGAAATATTGCCCTTGGACCGTGTCCAGCACTCATTCTCACGTTTGGAGGCAACTGTGCGCGCATGTCAGGTCTCTGGACACCATTGATGAGATCTCCCTGCATCCTAGGTAGCTCCTTCAGAAACAATTCCTGACCAACCCTCGCTGGATGCGGCTCTGGAAGGGCATTATCTCCGAGAAAATCAAAGCCTTTGGATGGCTGATCCTTCATCAGGCCCTCCCCGTCTGGGCCTTGCTGCAGACGCATGGCCTGGCAATCACTCCCAATTGCCCCCTGTGTAATCAACAAACAGAAACATTACGACACTTCATACATGAGTGCAACATGACCAAGCATTTCTGGCATACAATTGGCCTTCCATCCCCAGATTTCTCCGGCAACTCACCGACACTGGCTGCCCTCTGGATTCTGTGGAAGGCCAAGAACGACTGTATCTTTAAAAAGGGGGCCCTCCTTCCCACGGCCCTGCTTGCTGGCAGAACCCGTAAGATCTGGCAGGAAATGAGCATTGCTATGAGTCCTTATGCCCACCTCAAGTCTCCTGCGACTGGCCTCCAACTCACGGTTTCCAGGCGCTGGTTTTCGAACATGGGGCAACAACACAAGCGAAAGAGGCAGGAGTCTGATGAGGCAGTTAATATGATAGAAGGTACCTTCTAGGATCAGGAACCTCTAAGACCAAACCTAGAGGCAGACTCACCAATAATAAAAGATCATACCTTTGGCAACACGAGAGGGCAACAATCCACATCCCCTAACCAGTCGCCCATCTAGATGCTGGTTTGGATTGAAGGTGTCCTCCAGAACCACATGACGGGCATCAGACAAATTGTTGAGGAAAATCAACGTCGCCTGGAGGCTAGGCCAAGGCAGTCGGGTCATAGCATGCAGCTGGTCACCACCAACCAACAGTCCAAGCACAATTCTCTCGGTAGATAGCCTGTGGGGGGGCAGGACACCTTAGAGAAGGGGTAACCTTGGTATCATCTGTAATTTTTGATTGGTGGTTGTCCACCATATAATGGCCCTTTCAAGGAAGGTTGGGCACTGTGGGGTTGCCACGGTAGGGCAGGGTTGGGGATTTTTTCGGGTGTTACCTTTGGGTGGCATGGGGCCAGCAGCTCTGGCCTGCGCTGTACAGATGTATAGCTGGNTATAGCTGCATTTTTTTTCTGGAATTTAATACACTCGACCTTTTCCANCGAAAAAAAAAGTATTACGATCCCATTCATACTTAAACTATGATGATTATGTATCTTTTAAAAAAATCTAAAAGAGTAATTGGTTAATGGCTAGCTATAGTACCTAATCCTTAACCCTAGAAAAACATACTTTATTATCTTTCAATTTTGGTTTTTTTGTATAAAATGAGCTACTTTGAAAAGGTTCATTAAACTTGCCCTGAATATAGTTAATCTAGCATGAGCTCTATACCAGCCATTCAAAGTGTAGCTGCTATGTAAACTTATCTCTACCCAAGATTCAAAAATGTTATAATCCCATTCATCCTCAAACTATAATGTTTATGCATCTTTTTAAAAATAAAAAAAGGAACTTATTAATGGTTAACTAAATTACTTGAATCCTTGACCTATGAGGAGTTTGCTAGAAGAAGCCAGAGACCAATTACGACTCTTATGAAGGAGAGATTGTGCCAATGATATGGAAAAATGTGGAGTAGGAAAAAGGGCATGCATGCATGAAGCATGATGATGATGATGTTATTACTGCATTTACTTGGTAAGAGCCTGGTTAGTTGAACGTTGCACCATAGAATTTTCATGGTGATGAATGCCTTGCAAAGGTTTGAGCAAATGATATATGAATTTTGAAAAGCCACATCCTTGGCATTCAACGATGATAGAACTGTGGCATGTTCTTTTTTAAAATACAAGTTCAATTAGCTCACTCTCTCCTTCTAAAATAAGAGTACCATTGTCCATTCCCATTCCATGAATAACATTGGAAGTTCAAAAATACATAGGGCTTCGTGTTTTGTATATTTGAAAGTTGATAAAATTTGGTAAAGCTTTTGGTAATTTTCAAGCTTCTTTATATGATATGGACAAAGACTCATTACACATTTAAAATTTTAAAGATTAATATTTACATATAATTATTATAAATAAAAATGGAAAGGATTGGAATATTTAGAAAATATACAACAATTTGATTTTCATGTTATCAAAGGTATTTTTAGCTAACTAACATCTAATGTTGAGAACCATCATTTAAAGTTAAAAAAGATGCTTGTTTCTTGAGTGGAATGATGTGGGTGAAGCTTATGCTAATGTTAAGAAGGTTGAAGCTTGTGCTAATGTTGAGAGGCCATCAATAGTGATGTTCACGTTTTCAAGTTAGAAGATGTGGGTTTAAACTTGCAATCAAAAAAAAAAAGGACCAAATGAACATTAAAGCTCTAGATGATGATTCTTTAGTTCATAATACATTTTGTTTGGGCCAAATAAAAAATCTATGGACCATAAACATGAGCAAACTTTGTGAACTAAGGTGAGTGTAAACTATACTCATTTAAATCTTAATAAGTTTTTTGGATGAGACAAGGTTTCATGGGTGCTACTGTTAAAGTTACATGGGGATGCTTACATTATTGATTTGACTTCAAAAGCCTTCCAAAAAAATTTAAGATGTATTTTGCACATAAATGACTCAATGATGAGCGAAAAAGCTTCAAATTCCAAGAAAATTTTGCATTCACACTGCATAAGATAGGAAAACAGGCGACGGAACTGAAGAGAGATTGAAAGCACTGCCCACTGATAGGCATCAGAAGCAGGTACTGTTACAAGGTTGTTGCAGACCACTGCAACATGAAAATGACAATCATTAATTAGGCAACAACAACAATATGGTTAGTTGGATGTACAGGCGTTTATACGATAGGAATTGAATTTTATTTTAGTCATCTTTGGGTGGCTGATGAAGAATTCAAGTTGGGCACTGAAGTAATAGAATTTACGAGAACCATAAATAAGAAAATCATCAAAAGAGAAGGATAAGAGGAGAAGCCGGTAAAATGGTGTCATGGGCAGGAAGATGTTGAAATTATGACGGATCCACAGTGTTCAACTGCGACGTCTATCTGCCCAGCTGCACACATGCACTTAGTGCCGTTCTATTTCTGTGTCTTAACCCCAGACGGAAGCTCAGCGTCTTTTTCTGTCCTTATTTGACGGTTACTATCACTCAAAAAATATGAGTGTATATGTATTTATTTCATAAACTAGTGAAATTTTGAGGTTGATATTTCTTAGGTTGTAATAACTACTTTCAGTCACTTGGGATAAGGAAAGTGTTTCTTTCTTCTACCACCGTTTCGGACAACCATAACGAAAATTGGATTCCCACGAATCTGTGGCAGCCACTTGGGTTTAGGATAGTGTTTCTTTCATCAACCACCATTTTGGACGCACCCATCAATTTTAAAGGTCGGGCAGAGGTTGGCTGTTGTGGGACCCACCCTTGTTCAACCTTGAGCATAACCCCGTTTTGGACGCACCCATCAATTTTAAAGGTCGGGTAGAGGTTGGCTGTTGTGGGACCCACCTTTGTTCAACCTTGAGCATAACACCGTTTTGGACGCACCCATCAATTTTAAAGGTCGGGTATAGTCACTTAAAAAGAGGTTAGCTGTTGTGGGACCCACCTTTATTCAACCTTACCTTGGGCATAACCTCTTACTCTAGCAGGGCATAAGCCCTTGTAATGAGGCTAGTCTTTTTTTTTTTTTCTTTTTTTCTTTTTCCCCTTTCTTATTTACTTTAAGCCTTTTTTTTAGAGATAATAAAGTTAGGCTAGTAGCACCATCTCTACCCACACAACAAAGTATCATAAATGTAACCCAAGAATGTCCCATCAAAAGGTTGTAACTGGAGACGGATATGGAACCCACCACCTCATTTTTGGGAAATGAATGTCATAAATGAATCATTGAGAAAGAAGTAAAAATGTAAGAGGGTAAGGGCAACAAGGGAAAATTTTTAGCATTGGTTGCAAGGATGAAATCATGATAAAAAATTACTCTTTTGTTTTTAAAATTTGTTTAGTCAAGGATATTCAAGGGTAGTAGGTCAAACCTTCAATAACGAAAAGTTTCCTAGAATTGATTGTAAGGATGAAAACGTAATTAAGATTAGTGCTTTGTTTGTTTTATTTATTTACATGAAAGGTTCTTTTGTAGTATAACTTCATTTTGTTGAGATAAGGCTAGGATGAGGATGATGATTTACATGAAAATTTTTTATACAAGGAACTAGGGGTAGATGTGACCTAATTTAAGAATGTCCCACCACATGATTACTCCTCTTAGTACAATTGGTTATGGAACCCACAACCTCTCCCTTTTTGGGGAAATGAATGTTATAGACAAAGCTTTTAGTAAGAAGAGAAAACTTGATTGGATGGATCCAAATAAAAGAAAAGACACTTTATTTTAGGCAAAGCAACTTGGGGTGGTAACACAACCCCTACTCACATAGTAAGGTAGATGTGACCTACAAACAAAAAAGGTCTCACCACAAAAGTACTCCACTATTGCCACACTTGAAAGTGCAGGCAAAAATTGAACTCACAAGGTTTTTAAAGATTGCACTTAAAAATAAAAACCTAAAAAAGCATCCTTGGTGAGACCTCCATTTTATTTTGTGATCGTTGATCATTGTACTTTGACTTTTTCTTAATTTTTAATATATTTATTTTTTGAATTCCAACTACAGCGAAAAGAGATTAATCTTTCCTTCGTATTGCTGTACGCATGTATCCTATTTTAGGTATTTCTTTTTGGAGTTCTCCAAACCCTGGAAAGATTATTAGTCTTTTGTCCATCTACCGTATAATTCATAACTGCTTAACAAGCATTGAATCATCGATTCTTAAGGCCATGTGAAACGGAACATCAATTCTGTCAGCCTTGCCATTGAGAGTGAAGTCTATCTGATGATACAGATCCTTGTTAGTTTGCCGATAAACCAAGAAACATTTTTCAATCAAGCGATCTACCCTATAATGTCAGAGTTCAAATGAAAAACAAGTTTTGTTTTATACCGCACTTGACTCAAAATTAAAAGCTCGTGAGCGTCCATGCTGGCAGAAGCTGTACCGATGGATCTATTCTTTTTCGACCAGTTGGTAGCAACCAGCGGTTTCTTGCGTTCATTTCACGACCAAAATGTCAGTATAAATGCAGTTTAGTTGGAGCACTAAATGTGGCCTGCAATGCTGTAAGTGGATACAGCAGGTAGTCAAGCCGCCATTAGTGGTGCAGCTGTGGCTCCAACCAAGTTTCATCGCTTCATATACAGACTAATTTTCAGAGAAACCGCAGAAGCAGAAGAAAGGCAAAAACACGAGCAGGATCTGTGATCTAACAGAGCTTCCTCAGCCATGGCCAAAGAACAGGCCTATCTTTCCACAGAGATTGTGAACCAGGGCGTGCAGGAAACTGGCGCAAATGCAGGGTCTCTAACGTTTTCTGTGAGAGTTCGATGCAGGCTGCCAGATTTTCTGCAGTCTGTGAATTTGAAGTACGTGAAGCTGGGTTACCATCATCTGATCAGCCATGCTGCGTATTTGCTGGCTGTTCCTGTTTTGGCTGTAGTTTTTGGAGCCGAGATCGGGAGTTTGAGCAAGCAGGATCTGTGGCGATTGTTGGAGCAGCCCCAGTATGATCTTACTACGGTGCCCATGTTTTCTGGCGCATCTGCTTTTGCTCTTGGCCTCTATGTCATGTTCCGTCCTCGGCCTGTGTATCTGGTGGATTTCGCCTGTTACAAGCCTGATGATGATCTTTAGGTATTTCTGTAACTTAATTTTTTCGTCATTTGTTCTTATTTTTTTGGAGTTGCAGTAAGTTGTTCTTAGTTTTTTTGGAGTCGCAGTAAGTTGTTTTGCTTATTCAGTTAAAGAAGTTACGTTTCACGGATGAGCATTGAGCCTCTACGTGCGCGGTTTTATTCTTTGAGGTTTTTTATTTTATTTTATTTTATTCTTGGGTTCTTGGTATTTTTTGATGGGCCGGAGAGCAATTATTTTGTTTGACATTTCTGCTGATGTTCGCAGTGAAAATTTTGTTGAGTTTTACCAGCAACAGAATTATTATAGAACTCTGGTCATGGCTCTATATTGATTAAAAAAGCTCTGTTTTGTTTTGGTTTTTTTTTTGTTTAGTTTTTCATTTCACCAAATTCTCTCTCAGATGCATGCATGATCTCTAGTTTACTTCTGTTACTCTGCTGATCAAAGCGTGTGACTTGTGTAACGTCAAATTTGAAGCCTCAAACTTGTGAGTTATGATGATAACGGCCTGTTTTTCGATTTTCGTCATACAATTCAACTGCTTTTTAACAAGAACTCCCTCGTAAGCTTTCCGCCTCGTTTTGATCTTCACTTTCATCCCCACAAATCGCTCCACCATTATATTATCAAATCATTTTCTTACAAAATACCATTTCTCAACTTTTAACGGACCCAAAAAATGTTTTGGGTTAGTTTCATCTACATAACTGAGTTATTCTATTGGCCATTTTCACTTCTGCTGGGTGCCGGTGTCTCGTCTAATTAATTAGACTTGGGTTTGACGTTGGTGACAGCCAGTTGAAAAGAGGTTAGCTTAGCTTTTCCTTTTTCAGGAGAGATCCTGCAACACACCGCAATTTCTAGCTGACGTAGAACTTTGTTTGTGTTACTTTTCATTTACCTAGTTGAATTATCCTGCACTAAATAGCAAGTATTTTGACGTATCTGTACTGCTGTTCTGTGCTGTTTCTTATTCAGTAAGAGGCTAAGCTTTCCCTTGTTTGTTAAGCCCTTTAATTTTGAATTGACCCAGAGCATTTTTACCTTACTTTCATCTATCAACATGAATTGTCTGGTAAGAAATGGGTTCGATCTTGATTGAAATCACTGTAGAAGTCCAGAAAAGAGGTCAGGCTTTTTCTTATCTACTCACTCTTCCAAAAGCAAGATAAGCATGAAGCCTCTTAATGAAGAACAATTTTATGTTGTTATTTTAGAAAAAAAAGACTTGCTTGAGAGACTCTAAATCTCTTGGCCTTAAAATTATAACTTTTTTCCTGCTTTTTCATAGCAAAATTCTAGTTAAAAATTTTGATTAATACTTGGTGGGATGAGCATTGAGTTGACCCTTTTGTGATGCTGTTCTGAATTGAAAGACCCTTTGACAAGATGAGCAATAAGCTCTCAAATGATAACCCTTTTTTTCAGTTGTGAGGTGAAAAGTCTTGCAAAGACTGGACACTCTTGACGCTGGATAAACATTGAAAGTCTATGAAGCATAACTCTTGTGAGTCGCTGTACATGACAAAAATCTCTTCAACATACAACCTTCTTTGGTTGGTGGTGGGATCTTAATGATGATGACTTTCTCTCCTCCATTGTGGTAACAATAAGTAACATCAACATTGAAAAACAAGAAAAAATGAACTTTGTTTAATCACTTAATGCATGCAACAAATTTCAAAGAAGGATTTCATAACCTTGGCAAGGAAATTAGGCAAATTCAAGGAGTTAACCCTGGAATTCTAGTAGCAAGCATATGCAAGCAAAATAAAAGTCATAATACCCACTTGAGTTACTAGTAGGATTACGAGAATGCCTCAAGCAATGTGCATGCACGATTACCCATGACATACACACATATACATGACACACAACCACACAACAAAATAAAAGACATCATAATGTGATTTAAAGATCCATCCTAGGCTACACATAAGTAGCCTAAGCCCTACTATACAAAAAGGGATGGTGGCTTAAGCTAAAGAGGCAAAACCTTTCCAACACAATAAAAGCATGAGAAATTGAGAACTAATGGTGCATAAAAATATATTAAGAATAAACCACTTGATATTTATATATCTCACAAAATTAAACCATCCAAAAACCCATGTCAAACCAAAAAAGAAAAACGAAATACCACATACATATTCATTTATAAAGTTGCAAATGTATTCATAAATAAAAAATCTATATTAGTCTTGCAAAATACAAAACATAAAAATTATATCTAAAAGAGTGCAGTGAGGTACATCAATAAATCCTCATAGACATCCTTCTCCTCAACCCTCCCAGTACTATTCTTCACTCCTATAGTCACCAACTATAACAAAATAAAGCTAGCATAAAATTGAGAGGGAAGCATTTATACTTCCCCTTCTAGATGATCAACAAGTACTCTCAAGTGGAGGAGAGCAATGGGGTATAAAGCAACCTACATCAACGATTAGTCTCGAGCATACTCTAAGCAACACAAGTACATATAGTATCACACAAAATACTAGTATAATCCTTACTAAAGTGAACATATAGATATGACATAGTTCAAGATATAATCACTATTAGACAATCAATCATACATCCATTAGACCACATTGCATGTATCTCCACTATCATGTCCATGTAGTCATATCTACACCATATAATTAAACATCACATGAACCAAAGAATCATAGATCAATCAAAAGCTATATTACCATTAATATGAATGACAAAATAATGCATACACATACTTCATGTAGTCACTATACCAACATATACAAATAGTCCATGTGGTATACAAATAATCCATGTGGTTGGTATATTATCATATATATATAACTCATGTAGTTGTTAGAATATCCACACTTAGTGTAGCATGTAGAACATTGTTATGGGTACTTGATGAGTAGTGAGGTATCCTTACGCTTAACCATATGAATATGAGCGTGTACGTGCGATCTGATCGAACTCTGTGGATAGACTAGTTGTGGCACCTAGATGGTTATATGTTAATCACAATTTGCTATCTTCTCACTTGGACTAGTATTTGCTTTGTCACGTATGGTTTAGTCTAGAGTGAGGTGTATGATATGATCCCTACTACTATGCTACTTGTAAGGACAATAAGAGATAACTTAATTAAGCTAATGGGCAATAAGAAATAAGATCTAAGCTAGCCTATGTGCATTGAGCATCTGTCTCTAATCATCTATATACATCTTGGACTTCATGTACTACTTCTAGGATTACCAAGCATGCATCACTCGAAGCATTACTCAATACGCTATTGAGTTACCACGTAGTTACACTTAAATGTTCATGATTAAGGCGTACTCATTTCACATTAACAACAGGAATGGTAAATGATGATAAAAGAAATATTAACTAAGAAAAAAATAATAAATAATCAATAATTAAAAAAATTAAAAGCTAAGTGAATGTTGCAATGATGGAGTAAACTCAATCTTTATTGCCAATCATGTGCATGTTTAAGGACGTCACACTCGAATAAAGGTTCCATAAAATTGTAAGCATCACATTGCGGGCATGTATTGAGAATAACTAAAAGCCAAACTATCAAAAGAAAAGAACTTCTAACTCTCTAATGATCTCTCCCCTTTTCTCTATGCACCTAAGTGTTGTATTTATAGACTAACATAAGAATCACAATATCATGTATACAATATCGTATCTAGGTCATGATATCACGTACTCGATATTGCATACCCAATATCGAGGCCTGGCAAATTGTGACTCATTAGTACTTATAATCATTCATTTTCCTACATGTCTTTTATTAGTTTTTTATTTATTTGATTGGTGTTAGGGTCCATCAACCAATAACCCACAAACACTAGCCCTCTTAAGGATTGACTAGAGGGACAAACATACTTATGCCTTGTACAAGCTGTAAGGACGAACATACATACACTTTCCTACTCTTAAGATGAGGCCTAAGACAAAACCCTCACTAATGCATCACAATGGAAGATAATCCACAACTACTCCTAGTGTACCTCATCACCAACTTGTTCAAAAAATTATGCTAACACAATCCACCAATGCTTGTTACAAGCATCATTGCGAAGACATGTACCAAGCCAGGCTAGTTTAAGCCATCACATGTCATAATCACAACACATTCAAAATAATTATAACACAATCCCATAAATCCATACCAAAAAACCATGTACCAATCAAAACTAGCTTAAGCCATCACATGTAACAAGCATAACACATTCAAAATAAACATACCATAATCACATATATCAATGCCTAGCAAACATGTACCAATCTAAGCTAACTTAAGCCATCATAACATAGTGAAAATAAACATCACATAATTACATATATCCATGTCTAATAGCCATGAATTAATCTAGTCTAGCTTAAGCAATCATATGTCACAAATATAACCATAATTTTTTATAATCTAAGAAACAATTCCTATAAGCTCAATATTTAACTCTTTATCACACATGCCCACATTGTATGATTAGATATACTAACCCAATTCAAGAAAAATACAAGGGAAAGATAAAAACAATTCACCAATTAAACTTATTGAATCCAATGACCTGAAACAAGAATAAAACCCTTAGAAATTCTGCAATATGCGGTTTTACTTCAAAAAAGTCTAGTATCCATGTATGCATGATCAAAAAATTTGCAAAAAAAAGTTTAGAGTAAATAAAAATTTATTTGTAAAGCTAAAATTTTTAGAAGGTGTTGAAAAGAAAGAAGCTAGAAGAAACAGGGAAGAACATACTTTAAATTAGTTTATGTTTCTAGAAAATCACAAAACCAACATATGTAGCCAATGCATTAGGGAAAGGTGGTAGATAACTGATTCATCAAATATCTATTTTTTATAATGACATCTTTGAGAAATAAGCTCTCATGATAGAGGAGTTTAAGTGAGGGTGACACCACTCAAGAAAGTCACATGGGAGTGAGTGGATAAAAGTGCTAACATTTAGGAAAGTTATATGGGAGTGGTTGGGTGAAAGTAACAATACTCAACAAACACACATGAGAGTTGTTGGATAAAAGTGATAATACTTAAGAAAGTCACATGGGAGTTATTGGGTAAAAATGACAATGCTCAAGAAAGTTACATGAAAGTCATTGGGTGAAAGTGACAATACTCAAGAATGTCACATGGAAATCATGTAATCCTTACCTACATATCTTATCATGAAAAGATGAGTTGGAATTACATGAATCTTCCAACAGTCACCTAACCTCCACCTACCCATCTCATCATGATCTAATATGTTGTCTTGCTATTATTCTTGTTTTTAAAAAAATCAAATCCAAGAAACACATATCATATCCCTATAGTTCACAAACATAGGTATCACTCATAAAGTATAAACTCATACTTGACAAGTGTTATACTGTAGTCCAACATTCATGCTAGCCACATCACTTAACTACACATTGCATAGGACTAGTAGTATATATAATAATTTTAGTTAATCATGTAAAGACATCATAATCATAAATAAAATCCAAACATCATAATATATAAAATGTAATTCTAACAAACTAACTTGTCCTTAATAACCCATGGAGACCATGCATAGATATATAAATCATGATTATAACATAATATTCAATGCTTATTTAAGGGGTGTAACACTCTCCCCTCCTTGAAAATCTCCCTTTTGAAAGATCTGAAGATGAGATGCACACATCTTAGTTGCAATCTCCTAGGTAGCTTCGGAAGCTTTGTGTTTACTCCATAAAACCTTGAACATAGAAACACATTTGCTACATAATTTTTGCTCCATGTGATCTACAACCTCGATAGGTTGGTCTACATAGCTAACATCATATTGTAATTGTATTCATGAATGATTGATTACATGTTAGTCATTAGGCACATATTGTCACAACATAGATACATGGATCACATCATGTAGATGTGTCAAGTGAGGAGGTAATGCTATCTAATAGGCCACCTTTCCAATCCTTAGTAATACCTCAAAAGAACCAATGCATCTAATAGCCAATTTTCCCTTTTGGAAAAATTGTGTAAGGTCCTTCAAAGGAGAAACATGAAGAAGTACATGATCCCCAATAGCAAACTCTAGTGGTCTTTGATGTCAATTAGCATATGCTACCTACTTATTCAACTCTTAATTTATCTTGAATCTTTTAAACCTACTCTATGGTCTACCTCACTAAAACTATGCTCACCTACAAGTGATCTTCTATGGTATCCAAACATATAAAGGTATTGTACATGGTCTAACATATAAAATCTCATATGGTGCTATCTGAAAACTCTACTAATAATTATTATTATATGAAAATTTAGCTAGTGGTAGCATTTGATCCCAACTATCTTTATATTGTAAAGCATAAGATCTCAACATATCCTTCAAAATTTGATTCACCCACTCAGTCCATCCATTTGTCTCTAAATGATATGCTAAACTCATATTTATTTCCTTTTGAAATGCCTACCAAAAATGTGATATGAATCAAGAATTTCTATCACTAATAATTTACCATGGTACTTCATGTAACAATACTATCTCTACAAAAAGAGATGTGTAGTTTCTACAATACTCACCGATACTCATGTGGTAAAGAAATAGGTAAACTTTGCAAAAAGTCAAAAACTACTAGTATAGCTTCACGAGCACTACAAGCCCACAAAAGATCAACAATGAAATCCATACTAATGGCATCTCATTATCACTAGGGAATATCATGGAAATGAAAATATCCTTTGAACCTTTGATGCTCTATCTTCACTTGTTGAAAAATCAAATATCAAGAGACATATTTCCCTACATTCTTCTTCATACCAAAACACCAATACATCTAGCGTTAATCCTAGTACATCTTCTAACTACTTGGATACATTTTGTATGTACTTATACGAGCCTCATCCATCAATTAAAATCAAAGAAATTCTAAAACACATACTCAACCATTCCTCTATAACACACCATCTTTATCCATACAAAATAATGCATTAGAAGTGATTTGTTGCCTCAACCCTTGACATCATGAATCATGTCATTACTACTTTTGAATTCTCCTACAATTCTAATTAAATAGTTAAGCTATTAAGTTTATGAACCATCCTACTTAATGTATCAACTACTTTTTTAGTCTTGTAAGACCTATGTCTAATAGTAAAATCAAAATTAATAAGAAACTCCATCCATTTACATTATTGCCAATTTAATTGCGATTAACTCATAAGATATTGGAGGCTCTAATGGTCAATCAAAATAATAACATGCTCCCCATATAGATAATACCACTATATATTCAATGCAAATATCACAGCATCCATCTCTAGATCATGTATGAGATATATAGCTTCACGTGGCCTCAACTAACAAGATGCATAAGCCACAACCTATCCATCCTACATTAACACATAACAAAATCCATCTCTAGAAGCAGTAGCACTAACATCATATGGGTGTCTTGGTATAGAAGATACTAACATTAGAGTAGTCACCAATCTATGCTTTAATTCATCAAATCTAACCTAACAAGCAAAGCTAGTATACTTTCTTAACAATCAAGTCAAAGGATATGCTATTTGAGAAAAATGCTCTACAAATCTCCAGTAATAACCTACTAATCCTAAGAAGCTCTACACCTTTTCTACTTACTATGGTATAGGCCAATCACGAACAACTAAAAGCTTTGTGGGATCAATAGAGATACCAACTCTTAATATCACATGTCCCAAAAATTACATCTTTGATTGTCAAAATGAATACTTGGATGGCTAAGTGTATAATTGGGACTTCCTCAAAGTCTATAATACCATTTGCAAGTGCTCTACATGCAATTAATCATCAGAAGAATACCCAAAATATCATCTATGAACATAATCATAAATTAATCGATGAATTGCCACATCATACTATTCGTAAGGTGCATGAAAATTGCTAGTGTATTTGTCAATCTAAATGAAAACATTAGAAACTCATAATGTTCATAGTAAGTTCTAAATGTTGTATTTGATAAATCTTGCTCATGAACTTGCACCTAATGATCTCTAGACTTGAGATCAATCTTTGAGAATAAATGAACTCTTTGAAGTTAGTCAAACAAATCATCAATACATAACAAAGGACTCTTTTCATAGTCATTTGGTTTAGCTGCCAATAATCTATGCATAGCTATAAACTCCCATTCTTCTTTTTAACAAACAACACTTGTCACTTCATGGTGATACATTAGATCAAATGAGGTCTTTGTCCAATTATTTCTATAGCTAGATATTTAGCTCTACAAGAGACATCCTATGTGATGCCTTTAAAATAGGCTCTCTACTAGGTTTATGTTCAATCTTGAACTTAATCTCTCATCTTTGGTGGAAAACCTAGTAATTCTAATTAGAATATATTAGGAAACTCTTGGACCACGAGGATCTAATCTCTCTCTATCATGTGTATTCTAAATAATGTGGCAATAAAGCATCCATGCCCCTTTTGAAGCATCCTATGGTACATTGAGAGAAGATGAACTCTAGGTACGTAAGCCTTGGATAAGTTTTTACCTTAGTTAAAGCACGATTCATAGAATATATTCTTAGAAGTGTTTTTTGAGAGCCTAAACTAATATTGAATTGCAACAATGAATCCATCACTAAAATTACATCATATACTAAGACATCCATAACATGAAATTTACTAATCCACTGTAACCCTTGCAATACTACCAATGCACCTATACATACATGATCTACTCGAATCCCATGACTCCCAACATAAGATACTATCAATCCAAGGTAAAGAAAGTGACATGCAGGAGCTACTTGATGTACAACATTAGGATCTATGAAGGGATGGTAAGCACCTAGATCAACTAAAATAAATACATCAAAGCCCAAAATCATACCTCTTGTCTCCATCACTATGTTTGGTTGTACATCCAATGGCTAGTTTGTTAGGGCATACACCTAACCTTGGGTTCTTTTGTTTGCTTCTCTTAGTTGACTAATAGGTGTTCCATGTCAACATTGAACTACTCATTATTATTCTTAGCCTTTGCCTTCCCCACTACTACCTTCCTGCTTCAAGCACTTCTTAGCCTAGTATCTTGGTTGTCCACATGCAAAATAACTCTAGCAATTCCTTTGTAGATGGCCAAGTTACCCACATCTATAGCAAATAATAGATCCATGACCAACTTCAAGAGTAGGGCCATGAGATGGTGTGGTGTTCACCTCCACATCCATGGACCTACTTGGAGGTGCTAGGCCATGTTAATCCTCTCATCTGCCCCTACCTCCTTCATGACAAGTTGCATTCTCCTATTGGATTTAGCCTAGATCCATAGCAACTACTTTAGCCTCATCATAGGATGTTAATGTAATGGGTAATATGTCATCCTCTAGAGATGGTCTCAAACCTCTAACAAATATGTATGTTCATGCCCAAGTATCTATATGAATTTATAGTACATAACTACTAAGCTTAGAGAAATGAGCATCATACTCTACCATAGACTAACTATCTATATACAAATAATATAACTCACCCTCTTGGATTTGGGCATATTTAGTAGACACATAATGGATTTCAAAAGATGTTAGAAAATCTTTCCATGTCATCTTTTAGCTAGTCTAACCCTTGGCCTATTCCTTAGTCATCAACCAACACCAAGTAGTGCCAACCAAGTCATATATGGCCACTAAGTTTGCTAAACGTATGACCACCTCATTAAATCAAAAGCCTTATTGAACTTATCCAACCACTCTATAACTACTGTAGGATCCTTAGTTCCATCAAATTAAGAAGATCCTAACTTTTGAAACTACCCTACTAATTTTTTGCTAATAGGTTATCTATTTAAATTCCCTATGCCTCCACTACCACTACCACTTCTCACCGCCCTCATAGTTGAAATGGAGGCATCACTAGCAACATGTTACTACAAAATCCATAACAATTGCTATATAACATCTACCTGCCTACTCATAGGATCACTACTAGGTGCTTGTGGATATTGCACCTATTGAACATACTAATGATACATATTTGTATTATAAAATCCAAAATTAGTGAGTACCACAAGCATCATTCAACATTGGAATGAATTAGCTCTGATACCATTATGTAGCATCCCACCTTACTACACCTAACTAAGATGAAGTGATGCCTAAAATTGCTAGTAATAACTTAACAAAAGCATGAGAAAGTAGGAACTAGTAGTATATGAAAACATATTAAGAATAAACCACTCAATATATATATATGACATGATTAAACTATCCAAAACTCATATTAACCAAGAAAAAGGAACACCACATACAAATCAATTTATATAGCTAAAAGTCTCATTGTAAACCAAAAATTTGTACTGCTCTCACAAAATACAAAACATAACCATTATATCCAAAATAGTATAGTGAGGGTTTTACAAAAATGAACAATGTATAGAAAATTGTATATGGAGGTATACATTAATCAATCCTTATAGATATCCCTCTTTACAAATCTCTCTATACTATTCTTCATCCTTGTAGTCACGACTTGTAAAAAATTAAAGTCATTATAAACTAAGAAAAAATCCTTTATACTTCCCCTACTAGATGGCCAAAACTTATTGCATTGGAGGAGAGAAATGGAGCACAAAGCAACCTACATCAATAGTTTGTCTTATGCATACTCTAAGCAACACATGTACATATGATATCACACATTGCATTAACATAATTCCTACTAAAGTGAATAGATAACTATGGCATAGTCCAAGATATAATCATTGTTAGACATAATCAATTATATATCCATTACACCACACTACATGCAACTCCACTATCATGCCCATGTAGTCATAACCACATCATATCATCACTCACCACATGAACGACAATCATTGATCAATCACATGCTATATTGTAACTCCTATAACTCACAAAATGATGCATACAGATAATCCATGTAGTCACTATACCAAAATATGCACATAACTAGTATGGTTGCTATATCATCATATATATATAGCTCATGTGATTTCTAGCATATCCACACTCAATGTAGCATGTGAAATGTTGTCATAAGTACTCGTAATAAGTTAACTTACCTATAGTTCATTTTATTTATCTAACTAGTGATAGGGTCCATCAATTAGTGATCCATAGCCACTAGCCTTCTAGTGGATTGGCTATAGGAATGAATACACATGTGTTATCTACTAGTTGTAGGGACAAACACACCTACACTTTTCAACTCTAAGGATGTGGCTTGAGACAAAAGCCTCCCTGATGCATTATAGTGAGCGTTAATTCACAACTACTTCCAAGGTACCTTATCACTAATTGATCCACACCCTTATTCTAGCATTATCCACTAGTGACAACTACAAGCATTGTTGCAAAGACATGTACTAATCAAGGTTAGCTTGAGTCATCACATGTCACAAGTACAACACATTCGAAAAAACCATAACATAATCACTTAAATCCATACATAAAAACCATGTACCAATCTAGACTAGCTTAAGCCATCACATGTCATAAGAATAATACATTTGAAACAAATATGACATAATCACATATATCCATGCCTAATAGTCACATACCAATCTAGACTAACTTAAGCTATCAAAACACATTTAAAAAAAATGTAACATAATCACATATACCTACACCTAATAGCCACATGCCTATTGAGGTTGGCTTAAGCCATAATCTATTGCAAACATAACCATAATTTTTTATAATCTATAAAAAAATGTCTCTAAACTAAATCTTTGAACTATTTTCCCCGCATGCCCACATTGCATGATCATATACACTAAACCAATAGAAAAAAATAAGGGAAAGGTCAAAAAAACCCACAAATTAAACTTGCTAAAGTAAATAGTTTGAAACAAGAATAAAAGACTTAGAAATTTAAAAAGATATAGTTTAGCTTCAAACAAGTCATGTTAGAAGAATTTGTTAAAAAGAAAGAAGCTAGAAGAAACTGGAAAGAACACACCTAAAATTAATTTCTATTTCTATGAAATTAGAAAAGCCTCATATTTTTCCAATGCATTGGAGAAAGGAAATAGACAAACCACTCATCAAATATTATTTTTTATAATGGAATTTTGAAAAACAAGCTCTCATGATGAAGTGGTTGTGGTGAAAGTGGCAACACTCAAGAAAGTTATATGGAAGTGTTGGATAAAAGTGACAACACTCAAGAAAGGCATGTGGAAGTGGTTGGGTGAAAGTACCAACACTCAAGAATGTCACATGGAAGTTTTTTGGTGAAAGTAACAATACTTAAGAAAGTCACATAGGAGTTATTAGGTAAAATTCACAACACTCGAGAATGTTTTATGGAAGTTTTTGGGTGAAAGTGATAATGCTCAAGAAAGTCATATAAAATTTGTTGGGTGAAAGTGATAATACTCAATAAAGTCACATGGAAATCACCTAATCTTCACCTATCCATGTTATCATGAAAGGATGTGTTGAAATCACATGGATCTCCCAATGCTCACCTAGCCTTCACCTACTCATCTCATCATGATCTAACATGTCAACTTGCTATTATTCTTTTTTTTTAAATGAAATATAAGAAACACATATCATAATACTATATTTTGCATGCATGGGTGTCACTTATAAAGTATAAATACATACATGATAATTTCGCTTGTACCTTAGATAAACATCCATGCTAGCCACATCACTTGTCTACACATCACACAAGACCAATGTATATAATCATGTCTTTTAAGCATGTAAATGCATCACAATAATAATATAAAAAACATGAATCATAACATTTAAAGTGAAATAATAACAAACTAATCCCTAATAACGCATCGAGGCCACACATACACATATAGATCATGGTCATAACACAATACCCAATGCCTATGGAAGCAGTGTAACAATATCATTGGGACATAGTTCATAAGAAATTAGGGTCATGTAGTCTCTTAAATGTTCTTTTTAGTTTAAAGAGAGGGTTTTCCTTCTCTTTACAATAAACTCTTTAGTAAGAAGTGAAAACTTGCGAGGACACTTCTCAATAAGGATAAGGCTTGACCCTTTTCATACCTAGAGAGAGGTTTTTTTATGATTATTTGTAAGGCTGAAAACCAGAAAATACATTCCCAAAACCATTGGGTCTTTTCTTTTTATAGGGCAGGGAGGGGGGATCGATGTGCGAAATATGGAAAAAAAGTTTTATTAATCAAAATAGAGTATCAAATTCACACGTAGCATTTGAAAAACCAAATAGAAAAGGAAAAAAAATACACAAGTAGCATTTGATAGGAGAGATATAAATAACAAGAAATGAAAGAGCTAATTGCTATCACAATACCTATTTAGGATTTCATCATTACAATTAGGTCAATAACAAAGGAAAGGAGCACTCTTTTAAGAAATTACTTATCACCAATGACTAACTATAATTAGTTGTACAAGTAGAATGAATAAAGAATCAAATGAAGCAAATGATAGTCGAAATGGAAAAGAAGAGCTCCCTTGTAGAAAATTATATTGAATAAGGTTACTTGTACTAGAGCCTCTATCGCTTATAAATTTGAACCAAGGTTGTAAAAGATGAATCAACTAATTAATCTCTAATTGAATCCTTAGATCTTGGGATATAATTTGGAAATAGACAAGGTGAAACATCTATAATTTCTCCGCTATAGTCAGGTGATAAATATTTGAATATTCTATTTTTTGAAAAATGATATTGCGTATATTCTTCTAAATATGAAAAGGCTTGATAACATTACAAAGACATTTTAAATTTATGGAAGTAATAGACAAAAAATGTTTAAAAAAATCATTATTTTGATATAGGCGATAATTTGAAATAACTGTGCATGCCTAGATTCAAGTGTGTTGAGAAAAAGGGAATTTCTAAAATACATGAAAAAAATCATTTATAACTCCACAAAGAGGGAAAATAAGGATTTTTCTCTAGACTCTCTTTCTTTGATGATTTGATGTACTTTATTTGCTATTTTTTGAGTATTATTCACTTTTTTGAGGTTCAACACCGTCCTTCCCATTGTAGTCTCTTAAATATTAGTGATGGTCAGATAGCATGGAACTCATAAGAATCTTCACACTCATTCAACCTCCTTTCCAAAGAGAAACAACCTTCATACTACCAACAATGCAAGCTTTCTTACCATCATTATCATTATCATGCTAGCCTTGTCCCAAAAAAATAGGATCGACTTACAAGCTTATTATCTAATCTTCTTTTTACATGTCCATACCATTTTTGCCTTCATTCTTGTAGCTTATGTAAAATAGAAGTCACTCCAAGTCTTCCTCTAATGTCTATACTATGTACTTTATCTCTTTTAGTAATATTCAATATCCATTGAAGTACACACATTTCTATAACACTAACTTATTATTCATGCCTCTTTTGTACTATCTAGCATTTAACATCATATAAGATAGATGAATTAATTGTTGTTCTATAAAATTTCCCCTTTAATTTCATTGGTATTCTTTTATTATAGAGAACACTGCAAGCTTTTCTCAACTTTAACCATCTTGCCTCAAGTCTATTTTTGATATCTTTATCAATTTTACTATCTGATTAGAGGGTTGATCCTAGGTAGCAAAATTGTTTGTAGTAAGACACCTTTCTTTGCCTTAAATTGTCACATCTATTTCACCACTATTTATGTTATTATTAAATATGCATTTCATATATTATGTCTTACTTTTGCTAATTTTTAAGCCTTTTGATTTTAGAGCATTTCTCTACTTCTTCCTTTTAATAGTAATATTTTCTTGAGCTATACCTACCAACACAATATCATTTGCAAAGAGCATATACCAAGGGATTTTATCTTCTATTTCCTTTGTTAATTCATCTATAATTAATTATTAGTAATGTCTTACAATTACAAATTTGGTTGATTTATTCTAAATATTACCAAGAACCCTTAGTAATTTTCTTAATGATATTTTCAAAGATTAGAGCATGTACATTTCTACCACCCTAGAAATATAAAGGATTTGTGAACTTAATGAAATTTTAATTTAAATTTTTACTTTCACATATAATAGCTTTTGTATGAATCATCCAATTTTTTTTATGATTGAAAAGAAATAGCTCTATTGTATTCTAAGCTATATATATTAAAACTAAATTTTTACACTTCATTCATGACTTAACAATGATGGATGGAAATAAAAAGATTGGTGATGAGTGGCTAGGTACCCCTATGCCCAACCATATGAATCACGGGCGTTCACGTGCAACTCAGTCAAATTCAATAGACTGTAAGCACTTAACATACACCAAACCCTAACTAGCGAAACCTTGGGTTAGAATGGTCATTGTCCTCCTAATCTCACTTGTGATGTTCTATTTGCGATGGTTAAGTGAGATTAAGGCTAATGATTTTTATAGCCTTTTTACTTATCTTTTGGTGTCTAATTATCTTGGAAAGGCTAGAGTATTAAGTAATCTAAGACTATCTTAATCTAAATCTTTAACTACTCCTAACACAAGTATCTGATCCCATCTTCTGGGCACGTTTCGAGCATCCCTTAATACCACTGGGTTACCAGACGTTAAGCGTCACTGGGTTATCAAGTGTTGGGTTTACGTTCGAGCTGGTTGTACTTATGGTCATTACGAACTTATAAGAGAGTGAAAACAATTAAAATAACAATAATAGAAACTTAAGTAACTATCAAAGCATAAACATATTAAACTAATGAATGCAATAAATGACTAAGTTCAAATGCTACAAGGAATGCTTAAAGAGTTTGTCTTTATTGTCGTTCACGTCAATGGGTTCAGATATATCAATGCTCGTATAAATAGCTGATCACTTTTCTTACACTTATTGCAGGCACTTGGAAAATATTTTATCTTTTGTGGGAACAAACTATAAGAGCTTCACTAAAATTGACAAAAAGGTACCTAAATGAGGCAGAAGGCCCTCTTATTTATAGGCTGAAATAGGCTTTGCGTAAATGGGGCCACGTCGATGCATGGAAGGCTACGTCGATGGGGCCACATCGATGCGGCCGCATAGACGCGGCCCCGTATATGCAGCCTAGTTGACACATCGACTAATGACACTTCATCAACTAGTATTCATTCAAAAGTGAAAAAATTGGATTTTGAGCCAAGCATGCTATTAATTTTTTAGTGTTGGCTTCAATTTTTTTATTAAAAATGAAAAAAATGATTATATTGATCGATCATAAAAAATACATTACCCTATGTGATGGGATGCAATATCGCATCCGCCGCAATATCGCATCCCTCACGATATCGCATCCCTCCCAATATCGCGTCGTCCCCTGCAATATTGTTGTGCACCACCAAGTCTATAAATAAGAGGCGGGTCTCCCTTGTTTCTAATGCTAGGCCTAGACCGTAGAGAAACTCTGGAAGTTTTACCTCTCCAGAGATAGAATAATTTCCATGTGCCTATAGTAGGAACTCCAAAGTGAATGGATCTTTATTTGAGCAAATATTGTACCTGAACACAAGTTTGTGTACGGAAATAAAGACGAACTTCTTGGATAAACCTTGCAGTGCATGGATTAAGTTAAATAGGAATTTATTTATTGTTTATCATTTAAATTCTTTATTATTTAATTAAATCTCTCTCAACTCTTCTCTCTTAGTTAAGTGCATTCAGTACAACTGCTTCAAGCACGTGCATTACGCTTGGTAATCCCAATAACGACTAGCGTTTGGTAACCAAGGTTGCATTGGTTTAGGGTGTGAATGGTAAGTGGGAATGGATGCTGATGCTAGGCTAATTAAGNTGTGTCGAAATCACCTACAACGTATTCAGCATAGAGCTGTGTCATGCCAATCAGTGCCAGAGCACAAAGGAGCATGTTGGGGACAGCACGATCTGGAGGTCACACTATGTTACCTTGCAAATCTCCCCAATGTAGTTGTTTGTCCTGATGGAGGATAAAAGTAAAATTGGATATATACTCATCAGGATGAATATATACCACTCGATGTTATTGAGGAACTGGCGAATCTCAATTATGCATGTTAGACTAACGATTGTTTCTTGTATGATCCCTAGGTGGTGAAGTGCTCTTATGAGAAGAAGAAGAAGACATTGTGTCTTATTTGATGTGCTGATTAACTGTTATATAATTTTTTGTTTAATTAACCTAAGGGTTCGTTAAGCTTCCAATAATGTGGATAATTTCCTATGTTCTACTTAGCACATAAACACTTAGTCCCTGGCAATAGTGCCAATGATAAGTGGTGAGGTACCCCTACACTCAACTATACGAATACGAGCATTACACGCTCAATCCGATCAAACTCTGCAGACTAAGTGCCTACATGCCTCATGGAACACTTAAGGTTAATCGTTCGTTGTCTTCCCAGACTTACTTGTCTTTTTCACGGTTGTATGATTTAGTAAGTCTAAGGTATATGATTTTTATATCTTTTCTGTTTTATCTCCTATGCTAATCAAGTGAAGGATGAAGAGACTAATTAACTAACTTTGACTAACTAACTACCTTAATTAGCCTAGCATCAGCATCCATTCCCACTTACCATTCACACCCTAAACCAATGCAACCTTGGTTACCAAACGCTAGTCGTTATTGGGATTACCAAGCGTAATGCACGTGCTTGAAGCAGTTGTACTGAATGCACTTAACTAAGAGAGAAGAGTTGAGAGAGATTTAATTAAATAATAAAGAATTTAAATGATAAACAATAAATAAATTCCTATTTAACTTAATCCATGCACTGCAAGGTTTATCCAAGAAGTTCGTCTTTATTTCCGTACACAAACTTGTGTTCAGGTACAATATTTGCTCAAATAAAGATCCATTCACTTTGGAGTTCCTACTATAGGCACATGGAAATTATTCTATCTCTGGAGAGGTAAAACTTCCAGAGTTTCTCTACGGTCTAGGCCTAGCATTAGAAACAAGGGAGACCCGCCTCTTATTTATAGACTTGGTGGTGCACAACAATATTGCAGGGGACGACGCGATATTGGGAGGGATGCGATATCGTGAGGGATGCGATATTGCGGCGGATGCGATATTGCATCCCATCACATAGGGTAATGTATTTTTTATGATCGATCAATATAATCATTTTTTTCATTTTTAATAAAAAAATTGAAGCCAACACTAAAAAATTAATAGCATGCTTGGCTCAAAATCCAATTTTTTCACTTTTGAATGAATACTAGTTGATGAAGTGTCATTAGTCGATGTGTCAACTAGGCTGCATATACGGGGCCGCGTCTATGCGGCCGCATCGATGTGGCCCCATCGACGTAGCCTTCCATGCATCGACGTGGCCCCATTTACGCAAAGCCTATTTCAGCCTATAAATAAGAGGGCCTTCTGCCTCATTTAGGTACCTTTTTGTCAATTTTAGTGAAGCTCTTATAGTTTGTTCCCACAAAAGATAAAATATTTTCCAAGTGCCTGCAATAAGTGTAAGAAAAGTGATCAGCTATTTATACGAGCATTGATATATCTGAANAACCCTTGGGACTTATGCCCAAGCGAGATTATCTGATCTTAGATTCCATGAAATTCATTGATTATTGGAGCAAGTAGCCAAAGAAGAAGGGGAGCTATGAAAAAGAGAGAACGCAGAGGAATACAACTGTGATCCTTCCCTCCAAAAGAAGGGAGTGAGATTTTGTGATGAAGAGGATGAGTGACCACTCAAAGAGTTGGTGAATAGAAAAACCTTGCCACTTTAAAAGCTAACATCCAAAGTGTCAGCTAAGGTAGATTAATTGTGGGATTCCTTAGACTCTAGACTTGAAACTATCCTAAAAATCGTAGAGGAGTTTAAGGAGGAACAAGGTAGTGACTCTGGCAAGAAAAAATAGAGAGATTCGGTCCATGCACATGACAAGGGTAAGGGGAAAATAACTATGTCCAATGAGGTTGTGGACTCAGACATAGATAATGACGGTGGATGTGAGATCTTCCAATATGACCATCCTAAGGGATGTTGTCCTATCATCTCACATCTACAAGAGTCTGAGGTGTATGCACTTAACTCGAGACTTAACAGATGGCAAGCACCCCGAAGGTTACCTTATCCCTAAGGTAAATCAAGATAGTACCACCAACCATTAACGTACTATCCAAGTGGAACTCCACCACAACCCATCGGGCAGCACCAGCAGTGGCAACACCCACAATCATGGGGGATGCCACCACCTAGACAACAATACCCTTACCAACAATCGGACCCATATGGTTATTATGCGCAGCAGTCGGCCAAGTGACTCTATGGATCACGCAACTCCACAACATCACTACTAGGTTCAGGAGTATTTTACAACTCCTTCTCATAAGGGAGACACTCCACACATGTACCATCCTCTGAATCCATCCACCACTCTTACACTGGTAGTTCCACTACCACTCACTCCAATAATGCAAGGGAAACTCTCCACTCAACTGCAGCAATGTAATGCTACGAGAGCTGTAAACCTTCAACCCATTGCTGGTTCTGACAACCACATAAAGAGAAGACCTTTCTTCAGAACTAGAAGCCTAAACAAGCTCTCACAACTACAAGTGGTTAAGTCTGTGCATGCTCCTTCAACAAATAGGGCTTTGGAGCTCCCTTCAAACCAACAACAAGGCTTAATGCATATAGTTATGTTAATGCATACCACTACTGATTGGATCAAGGTAGGCCACCTTCCCAGGAAACTCTCTGACCCTAGAAGTCTCTTAATCTACCTCCAAGTTTCCGGGAACAAACCACATAAGGCTCTTCTTAACTTAGGTTTCGGAGTCAACTGAATCTCACGAGAAATGTATCAAGCTTGGAACTTGCCCCGACTCAAGAAGAGCAATATTCAACTAGAGCTGGCTGACCAGTCCATCACCATTCCCTTGGGATCGGTGAAGAACATCATTACCATTGTGTGTGGTTGGTCATACCCAGATGATTTCCAGGTGATAGAGGTCAACAATAATAATGGGGGCTTCCCAATTATAATGGGAAGGGCATGGATGAATACAGTAGATGCATGCCTAGGGATTTGTGATCTTTCCTTGGAAATATTTAAGGAAAATATTTATGGAAAGACCGAGAACAAGAAAGTTCAATGCATCACATACAGTGACTCAGAGGGTGATGACATGGAGGAATGCTCAGCATCTCCTTCATGTAACTGGTGTGCCCAAGAAACATAGATACAATGATGCTTGTATGTAGCAACCACACAAGAGAACACCCAGTGGTTGACAGCTAATCAAGAAAGCAGCTCACCAACATGCATGGAACAAACTAGGAAAACAACTCATGCTCGTAACGAAGGCATAGATACATTGGAGTATGAGTGTCGTCGACTTCCACCCCTTAATCTAAGAACATCAATTAGGAGAAGTTGGACACTTCTAAGGAATTCAAATAGGTGCTCATTATTTTGGATCTCTCCCTTTCAATTCAATCATGGGGGAGATAGCCACCTATGCTAATAATTCGGAGCTCTCAATTCTTTTAAGTTTTTGTTTTACACATTTTTGTTTTACAAATTCCTTTAACTTTTCTTGTTTTTGTTTTACACCATTGTTATATTTTTTCATTTCTTTATGTGNTTAAATGAATTAGTGACTGGGCATTTCTCAAACTAAGGAAAGACTCAAGGATTTAAAAGGGTGTGACTTCAAGGGAACTTGATGCATTTTTGTTGGCCATTCTCTTGGGTGCTTGGATGTCTTCTTCTTGAGTTTTCTTACCATTTCGACGTTACTCAATTATCAGGAAGCTGAGCAAATCAAAATAACAAAGTCTTTGCATGGTGTGGTTCTCACGCATAAACATAAAAAAAAAATAGAAAAAAAAAGATAAAAAAAAAACAATGAGAATTCAAAGCACACCCCTTAGATGAAATAATCATTTGGACTACAAGCACTAGTTATGGAACTAAAATAAACTTGTTCCCTCTAACTAAGGCCCTTCTTGCTTTCCATCCTCTCCTCCTTCAGTTCGTCGGAATGGTAGTGGCTCTTGGGTGAAGGCATTCTTATTACTTTGAGTGGACGGATTGGCCAAATGCATTGATGAAAAGTCATTGGATGTGGTTTGTTTGAGGCCTGATTTGAAATGGGATTACTAAGTCACCTTAACTATGCAATACAAAAGGGGCTATACACCACCTTGTTCTTGAGATTCCATTCCATTCTCTTTTTTCCATAGTTCTTCCTCCATTGTTCACCTCATTTCCAGTTGTATCATTAGTG
>MNCI01013460.1:809227-843945 GCA_015680685.1 Gnetum montanum | reverse complement strand
CTAGAAGAACTATTGGGGTTTATGCCCATGGAAGATTGTCTAAACCAAGAGCTTGTTAGATACAAAGGTTGATAGAATAGGTTGCAAAAGAGGAAGGTGTGTTTCAAAAGAGGGAAAGTGAAAAAGAATATAATAGGCATCCTTCCATCAAGAAAAGGAAGGTTTGATTTTGTGATGAGGAGATGTTACCACTTGATGAAATGATGAACCGGAAAACCTTGCCCATCCAGAAATCTATTTTTGATATTTCGGCAAAGGTTGATAAGTTATGAGACTCTTTGGATGAAAAATTCCAAACTACTCTGAAGATTGCTAAAGAATCCAAAGAGCAAAATAGTGATTGTAACCACAAGAGAAGGAAAGAAGCTGAACATGCCTACTAGAGAGATAAGGGCAAAGTTGCTATAGTAGAAGAAGTTATGGAGAAAGACTCTAATGATGACATTGGTTGTGACATTTGTTAGTGTGAAAATCCTAAGGGATGTTGCCCTATGGTGTCACACTTACAAGAGTCTAAGATGTACTTGTTGAATCCTCAACTAGCACAGAGGCAAGCACCCAAACAATTACCTTATCCTCAAGGCAATCCAAGGTAGTTCCACTAGCAACAACAAGCTTACTACCCAAGTGAAGCTCCACCACAATCATATGAATAGTATCAATAGTTGCACTAATCATAGTCAGGGGACATGCCATTGCCAAGATAGTAGTACCTTTATAGACAACCAAATCTATATGGGTATTATGTTTAGCAACCTATCTCTCTTCAAAGTTCTGCCAACCATGCCTCATTTCAACATCACTATTACCCTCTAAAGTACCATCAAACGTATTCACCATCTACTTGAGAGAAGTATCCATATCCATATCATCCTCTACATCTATTTGCACACATCCCTCCACCCTCAACCTGGTTACCTTCTGTTTTGTCCATGCATGACAAAATTCCCTCATAGCTGCAACAATGAAATGCTATGAGGACTGTACATTCACAACTGGCTTTCTAGTTGTGTGGTTCAGATAATTGATCTAGGAAATGACCCATTTTCAAATCCAATAGTCCTCCCAAACCCTCACATCCTAATGTAGGTGGTTTTCCTATATCTCCAATATCCTCATCTTTTACATCAAACACATTCAGATGTCCATCAAACCAAACATTGCCTTAGATCCACACTGTGATGTTAACTCATGTTTTTTATGATTGGATCAAGGTTGGTAATCTTCTCATAAAAGGATTTGACTTAAGAAGCATCTTATTTACTTATAGATCACTAAACATGAGCCACGTAAGGCTCTTCTTAATTCTAGTTTTGATGTAAATCTCATCTTCCATGACAGGTACAAGGACTAGAACCTACCACCTCTCAAGAAGAGAAACATTCATTTGGAATTAGTAGACCAGTCAAGCATTATCCCTTTGGGGTTACTGGAGGACATTGTGACTATAATTTTTGGGTGGTCATATCTTGTTGATTTTCAAGTGATCAAGTTAGAAAATTACAGAGGTGACTTCCCCATCATTATGAGATGTTCATGGTGAAGCATTGTTGATGCATGAATGGGTATAAGGGACCTCTCCTTGGAAATCTTCAAGGAGAATGAATTTGGATGGCCAAAGAAGAAGCATGTTCCATGCATCACATATAGTGATAATAGGTGCAATTGCATGCAAAAGATTTGGTCCATTAAAAATACATTCATTAAAGCATGCAATTAGTGAGTGCATGAAACTAATATCCAAAGATGTCTGTACACAAAAATCACAAAACAAGAGGGCACCTAGTGGCCAATAGCTAACTCTGATAGCATCATAATATGCATGAAACCTACTAAATGCCTGACATGTGCCTATGTCAAAAGCATGGATGAACTTGAGAAAGTTCATCACCAACTCTCTTATGATGAAGATGATGATACTTATTGGGGAGAGTTGGAAATCCCTAATAATTTCAAGCAAGAACCTCTAGAGTTAAAAAATCTACTAGCTAGCATGGAGTATGCATTTTTAAATAATGGCAAGCCATTCATAATCAATGCAAATCTTGTTCCTAAAAAAAAGATAAGCTGTTGTAGGTGTTTAAAAAATGGCTAACAACCTTTGCTTAGTCATATCCCAAACTAACTAGAATCGATCTAAAGATATGATAGCATTGTATCTACACTGACCTGGCCATGAAGCTAAGAAGGTAGCCATAGCAGTGGTTGAATGCCAAATTGAAGAAAATCATCAAGGAGGAAATAAAACAACTCCTCAAGGTAGGGTTCACCTATCCCATCATAGATAGTAAGTGGGTTAGCCCACTCGTAATTGTGCCAAAGAAAGTGGTAAGTGGCAAGTCTGCATCAACTTTAGGTTGTTGAGCATGACAACATTTAAAGATCATTTCCCATTACCATTTTTGGACCAAGTGTTGAACACTATCTTCGAGCATTGCTATTATAGCTTCTTGGATGATTATAATGGCTATAACTAGATCTAGATCACATCATAGGATTAGGCCAAGACAACATTCATGAGTCCCTAGTGGACGTTTGCATATCGTAAGATGCCATTTGATTTATGCAATGCCCCTGCAACATTTCAACACCTGGTCTTGAGTATTTTTCAACAATAGATTGGTAATGGAAAATAAGTCTTTATGGATGACTTCTCTACCTATGAGGTTACATTTGAGCAAGCCCTGGATCGCCTTGAGTAGGTACTAAAAATATGTGTTGAAATAAACCTTAGGATCAACTGGAAAAAAAGCCATTTAATGGTCCAAGAAGGCACAGTACTGGGAAATATAATTACTTAGAGAGGGACTGAGATAGACCCAGAAAAGATTAGGATGATCCAAGGAATCACATGCCAACTAGAGATAGTCAAAGATGTGTGATCATTCCTTGAACATACTAGCTACTACTGATGATTCATAGAGAATTTTTCTAGAATCACAAAGCCATTGGTTAAGCTTATAAAGAAAGATGCTTCATTTGTTTCAACCAAGGAGTGTGAACATGCATTCCAACTATTAAAGGAAAGCTTGTAGAAACTTCAATTCTATGGGTACTAGATTGGTCTAGGTCATTTCACGTAATGATAGATGCATCTAATTATACCTTGGGAGCTATGATTACACAATTGGATGATAAGAAACATCCATATTATATCCATTACACAAGTTAAAGCATTATGGGTGCATAATTGAATTACACCACAACTAAGAAAGAATTGATGGTAGTGGTGTATGCTCTTAAAAAGTTTAGGCACTATGTGCTTGGCTACAAAGTGTTTGTGAATACATATCATAATGGCATCTACTTCTTAATGAATAAGCCAATAGTGAGCCCCCAAATGATACAGTGGCTTGTGATCTTTTAGATATTTGATCTCACAATGGTAGATTGAAAAGGAACTGAGAATATGGTCACTGACCACCTCTCTTGGTTAAGATGGGATAATGAAGAGGAGGAGAGTTTACTCTTTGATCAATTTCCTGATGAACTCCTCTTTATAGAAGCAATAAATGGCCAAGTACCCACTAAACCAAAATGATATGATGGCATCTTCACTTACCTTGTCACTCATGAGATGCCATAAGATGCTCACGAAGGCCCTTGCGGAAGTCACTATGTAGGGAGATGCCATAAAAATCATGATAGTAGGATACTATTGGGTGACAACCTTTAGAGACATCTAGCAATTTGTCCAATTTTGTGAGCATTGTCAATGAGATGATGGGATGACTGCTTGAATGGAAAATCCTCAACAGTGGATTCAATCACTGGAGCCCTTTGACATATGGGGCATAGAATTCATGGATTCCATCACACCCATGTCTAATGAAAAGGCATACATCATCGTAGTAGTTAACTATTGCATGAAATGGGTAGAAGTAGTAGCTGTTACTAATTATATATCATCTACTACTTCTAGATTTGTACAACAACATATTGTAAAAAAGTTTGGGATGCCACGTGCACTAATTTCCAACAATGGAATCCATTTTATAAGTGCCACTTTTTGAAAAATTATGCAATGCTTAAGGGTTGAGCATAAATTAACAACATCCTATGACCCCTAGGCTAACGGTTAAGCAAAAGTTACCAAAAGGGAGATTATAAATATATAAGTAAATATGAGGGAGATTGGAGCATAAAACTCAATGATGTCCTATGGGCCTCCCGCTCAACATGGAAAGTCCCTATTGGCTACTTTCCCTATGAGTTGGTATATGGAAAACTTCCAACGCTCCTGATTCAATCTAAGCTTTGTACACTTTCAACAGCCTGTGACTTGGACCTTAACTTGATCCTAGCATAAAGATAAAGATTGATCAACCTAAATATGCTAGATGAAAATTGATTAGTGGGCCTATCTTTAAATGAAGTGCACAAGGCATATAAGAAACAATGACATGACCTTAGAATATGAAAAGTAAAATTTTAACCAGAAGATAAGGTTCTCTACTAGAATCTCACACATGTACCTTAAAACACTAAATTTAAAACGTTATGGGAGGGATCTTATATAATTGATGAAACCTTTTCTTTTGGGGCCATGACTATATACAAACCTTAGAGCCTAGATAAAAATTAGTTGATCAACATCCAACAAGCCTTTCCATGAGCCCAAGCAAGCTAGTGCAACAACTACCTCAACAAATGAACAACCACACTCAATTTTTTGAATCTCCTCCTTTCATCTCTATCATTGGGGAGATAGCCATTTGTGCTAATCATCCATATGGCTCCTTAGTTTTTCTATTTTTTGTTTTCCATGTTTATGACTTTGTAAGCTATTTATTTTTCACCTTTTTGATTTTAAAATTTCTTCCTATTTTACACTATTTTTTGTTACACACCATCATTAGTACATTTGAATCTTTCTTGGATATTTTACACTTCCTTATATATTTTACTTTGTATTATTTAAGTGTGATTTTCAAATTATTGCTAATAAAAGTGATTTATTACTAAGCGGACATAGTGGTGTTGTAGCTGCTATTAATGATGGTTTGTGCTTAATGTTTTATTTGCTAATGTCTAGTTTCTATTTTTGAATTTTTGTACCAATGACTCATTCATGGTTTCTTTTTCATGGAACAGGTAGTGAGTCCATGACATCCACCCATTCACAAACTCTATGGTTTTCCTTGTTTTGGAAGTTTAAGGTCCTTTTCATTAAATCAACATTTAATAAATTTGTGACCTTGGTAGTTTTTGGAATTGGGAAGGATTCAAATATTTGAATAGGGTGTAAGTTCAAGGGGACTCAATACTCTTCATATTCTTCTACTTACTTGGGTGTCTTCATGGACTTCTTACTATTCCATTTTGACCAATAATGGGGAGTTAAATAAAGTCTTTGCATGGTGTGGATTCCATCCAAAAAGAAAAAAAAGAGAAAAAAATGTGAAAAGAAAAAAAGAAAAAAAGAAAAAAACATGATGGGAATTCAAAGCACATCCCTTAAACAAATAAATGGGCTACAAGCATTGGTTATGGGACTATAAAGATATGTTACCCATGCCTAAAGGTCCACTCTAACTAAGGCCCTCTCTCACTTTTTACTTCTCTTGTCTTCTCTTTATGAAATGATGGTTGTTTTGTGGAAGCATTTTTGGGTCTCAAGGGGGTGGTTTAGTCTTGGAGCGATAATGTGAAGTCACTGAAAGAGGTTGGTTTTTGTCTAGACTAAGGATGGATCTTCTCAGGACATTATACATACAAATTCCATAAGGGACTTCTTTTGACCTTAGTTTGGAATTCCATTCCATTTTCTCTATCATCCATCTATGCTGACCATAACTCACCTTACTGCCAAAGTCCATGTTCTTGATTCTGTGTCTTGGTCTAATGTATTTGAATTCTTAGGTAGAATCTTTTGGGTTTTGGTCATTAACTTTCATTGACCATTAATCACCTATGGGGTCCATGGACTTCTTAGGTTGAGGTTATGCAAGGGCAAAAAAGGGCATGTGCCCACTATGGGGAGGATCCAATTTCATATCTCTTCACTAGGTTCATTAAGTACCTTATCCTTAGGCATTCTTGCAATTAGAATCTTTCGTACATCCATTTTCTACATCAAGCCATGTGTTCCTTTACAAATTTTGTTCATTAAACATATTCTCTGTTGAATTTTTCAATTTTTGTGCTTTCAAAGATCCTCTTCAATGCTTTTATCATATTCTTGGCTTTTCTGGAATTCCATAGACCCCAAATTCATTGAAAAATTCCTTATATTTCTTGAGATATTCAAATTTCAAAATTTTGGCCTATGGTCCCCATATATGGGGCCCTATTGACATAAGGGAAATTTCCTATATTTATGCACGATCCCATGTTGAAAATTTTACATTTTCTCACAAATGCCAAGAGAGTTTTTCGAATTTTCAAAGCCTAGAACCTTCCAAAGCCCATAACTTACAAATAATTTATCCAAATCACTCCATTCTTTGACCCTGTAGCTATCAGAGGTAAGCTTTTCATTGTGGGGGCCACAAATGTGCCATTTTTGATGAAAATTTTTTCATGATTTTTGTAACTCCCACAAAGGTTTAGCTAAAAAAATCAACTATTAAACACTGAATTACAAGAGTTAAACCTTTCCAACAAGCTTTGGTGATGTCTATAATAAATCATTAATAAAATAATAATAAAATAATCAGTTTTCCATGGTCCAACCTTAGCCAAAGTGTAACAAACTAATGAGAAAAGGTATTCAAAAACTTTAAAGTTACACATTATATCTACTAATCCACAGGTGTGTTGTGATCATAGATGATACCAAAAGGGAAACACACGCAAGAAGCAGGACCATCCTAACGAAGGGAGAAATAGCCTAGAATGGGAAGGGGCCAAGAATAGCCCCAAGAGGGACCACTTGTAATCCATGACATAGGTCCTCTTAGGGAAGAGGTAGAAGTGGAATTTATCCAATAGATTCTAGAATCAGTAGTAGCAACAAAACACTCCCATCGGGATGATGTGCTAGCACAACCAGCAAATCTTGAGGTGACCTTGATAGAGGTTTTCAGGAATCAAATCAAATTGAGAGAGGTTTAAAAATTAGTGCTTGAGGAGTTAAACTTTGACCTTTTCCTAGAGCATGCACCAAAAGAAGTGCAGGACCAGTTGAAGGCCTCTCCCATGTGACCAACCATCAATTCCATCTAGGAGTGATACATAGGAGAGACATTTTTATTTTAGAATAATAGGTAGCTTCGATCAATGGTAAAAATCAAAGACATCTTAGTGTCCTACTCAACATAGGCCATTGCTATAGTGCCTCGGTTGCTAGAAATAGGGAAAAATCTTACTGATATCCTAATGCAAGTGGATCTTAGTATTAAGAAAGAATGGATGCAATGGTGCTATGGCATCTACCATAAGGAGTTTGGTGTGCTCACACCAATAGAGAGTATCCATTTTAAGATTGTAGCCTTCGACCTCAATTCCATGATGAGGCCAAGAAAAATCACCATCTTCACTACTTGAGCATGCACCACTCTAAGTGGGAGATTTCCTATCGACCTTCCACAATTGATCTATCTAGAGATGAAGAAGCGATTTAAAGAAAATGAACGTGAAAGGAAAACACTCACCTTCCCATGTATCATTAGGAAACTTTGTTGAAGGGGAGGGATAGTCTGTTACAACAATGATACTATCAAAATTTTTTTGATCACTAGTTGGGTGGAAATGATAAAGGATAGGAAACTTCCGACCACTATTCAAGAAGAGGAGATGTCACCACCACCTCTACCTGCCACTCAAACAACTATGCCAGACATTGCTACAATCATCCAACAATTGCATGAATATCAAGAATGGATCTTGAGTGAACAAGAGAAACAAGTAGGCATGAGTGGTGGAGACCCATTAGTGTATAGACCAACACTGAGGTGGCCTGAACAATTAGTTCGATGGGTGGAGGTGGATCCATTTTCTTGGTCCAAAGAACACAACTACTCATGAGGTCAAATTCGAGCACTAGAGAGGTCACATTATCTCTCATAAAACAAAATTCACTCCCAGAAATCTATAGAAATTTTGCAACCTTCTCAGTGCACTTGGAGGAGGGTGAGGGGGCAACTATATTGGTGATGCAACACCAAGGGTAAGAGATAACAATAAAAGTGGCTGCTAATTAGATTGTTGAAATGCTCAATGCACCTACGACATCTGCACTAGACATCACTACACTCAAGGATGTGCAGATGTTTGCAAGAACCACAAGTGGTAGGATAAATGTAGCACAACATGAAGAACTACTAGACCAACTAGTGGGAATCAATCAACTATATTTAAAAGTCTTTGACCTTCTAGAAAACATTACTACAACCTAGTTGGAGTTGTTAGAGGTAAGGGAAAAAAACATAATCTTGGAGAGGCAACTCGAAATAGCCAAGGAACTAAATGAATGCTTGGCTACTGAAGTTGTCGAATTAAGAGGCCAGATTATTGACTCCACATTTCTTAACCTAGCACTAACAAGAGATGAAGCTATGAAATAGCTTCATACCAAACTCAAAGGGGTTGAGGGTGTAATGGAGATAGTATTGTTCTATCAATCCTTGGAAGAGGCCACACGACATAAGATTTAGAAGTCCTTGGATCAAACCTGCCAGGAGAATATGTAGTTAATCATAGAGAATCATTACCTATAGAATGTTGATGTGCACAAATAACAATTAATAGACTTCATTCATCAACAGTAGGAGCAACTAGCTAGAGAAATCATAGAATTGAGAATATTGGTAGTAAAAAATAGAAATCTCTCCATGGAGGAAGTCTGTGGTCTTCTCCAAAAAATTATGATCAAGGTAGCTGCTTGGAAATTGAGGCTCTCAAATTTGAGGGAGTTAAGGATCATTATGAAGGAAAATTTGGTCTATATAAGAAAGTAAATGAAAACTAAATCTAGTTGGAGAAGGTGAAAATGAACAAAACCCTCTAGTAACTCTAACAAAGAAAAGAATTGTGGCAACCCATTGTTGATGGGATAGATACCTACAACAAAGTAGATTTTGGCATGAAGGAGTTGTAGATCAAGGAGATGATGTAGTAAATGGAGCTTGCCAATATTTGTTATGCAGATCTAGCCATGTTAACTACTAGATGGTCACTATCTAAATTAGAGAAGTAGGTGGCCAGGTCATATTTACTATACGAGGATGAGTTCAAGTATCACAAGGACACAAAGGAAAATCTTGTGGTGGTAAATGTTGAACTCAAAGTTCTCAAGGCATGATTCATTGATCAAGGATCAACTACTAAGAACCTAGCCATCAGGATGAACAACTACTAGGAGCTGTAGAATGTAGTTAAGATATTTGACATTGAATGTAAATAATTTGTTGCCTGGTTTATCAATGTAAAGAAAATGTTCGTAGTAATGCCCTATCTGTGGGATGTCCCCATTCCAGCCCACATTGGTGATGCTGCGTGGATTATGAATGATCCTCATAATAAGGAGGAAAAGATAAAAGCATCACTAGATTCCTTTTACATTTCATTGAAGGTTGCATCTACAACAGGATAGCCATAGCCAACTTAGCTGCCACACGTGCCTGAAGCTAGCAAAGGTCCCTCAGAACCTTGGGAGCCACCACTACCTAAGACTATATGACATTCTCCACCACCTTTATTCCATCAGAGGAAGTGTTATTCAGTTTTGTGTAGTCATGTCATGGTATTCAATTTTGTGTCATGAACACCATAATTTTTGTAATGTGTTGATCTATACACTCAGGCACTCACTTTTGTCAAGTCAGTTTGTTTTGTTAAGAGTCAATCAATAATCCCATACCTTTGTAGTTTTATAAAGGAACTTAAGAACAAGTTTTCATTTAGTCATGAAGGTATGATGAGCATCAAAGTGTCATATTGATGAACCCTCATTGAGGTGGCCTCATTGATGGGGTTGCATCGATGTTGCATTACTACGTCTACAAGGCCCTATTGATGTAGTCGACAAGAAAAAACTAGAAATATGAGCTTCCAGATGTGTTTATGAACATTCAATTGAATTTTTGTAGTTGAACTCTTATGGTTTTTACATTCAAAAGTTAGAATATTTTCTCGAGTGCCTACAATAGGAGTCATTAAGTGTATAGATCTTTATTCGAGCATTGTTGTACCTGAGCACAACAGTGTGTACTGCAATAAAGATGAGCTTCTTGATAAACCTTGTAGAATTCTAGATAGTTTAGATGTTTTATTCATGAATTTAATGCTTTCAATTATTTATTCAATGATTTATAGTAATTAAGCTAATTCAATAATTAAGTAAGATAAGCTAGATAGATTAAATACATAAGTACGACCGCTTTGAGTGTAACACATATTCACTTAGTAATCTTAGTAGCGTTATTACTTGGTGCACATAGTAGCATAGCACTTGTAACCTAGTAGTTAATACATGGGTTTAGGACATGTATGAAAAGTGCAACTGGATGCTTATGTTGGGATTAGTTAGAGATTAGTTAAATAGTTAGATTAAACTTGTTCTCAATTCACTTCATCTCTCTCTTTAAGCACCAAGAACATAAAAAATAAAATGATAAAAGTCATATGCCTTGATTACACTTAACCATACCTTTGTACTTCAAAAGTGTAATTGAAAAGACAATGAATGACCATTAGGAAAAAATTCACTTGAAGACTAGTGCACTGGAAACTATAGAGTCCATGGAATTTGACCAAATCATGTGTGAGAGCTTTGTGGTTCATATGGTTGGGCGTAGGGTTACCTCTTCACTTCTTATCATTGGCACCGTTGCCAAGAACTTTGTTTGTTGAAATGTGTGCTATCTAGGTTTAGTGAATATTATCAATATCATTGGATGAACCCCAAGGTTGATATCATTTCCAAATAATATAACTACAAAAGCATATTGATATTTTAGTGGTCTTGTAAAATGACTTCTCATAGGTGAAATGATACAAAACTACCAGTTCCAGAAGAGTGCAAAGTGATATATACTCATCCAGATGAGTATGCGCCTACTTTCACCTTCATCATACATAAGGATGAGCAACTATGATGGCGTAATATGGAAGGTAACATTGTATTGCCCCATAATAGATCTATGCTCATGATGCTACTTCAAAATTTGAAGAAGTTAGGCATCTTGGATCTTCAAGAGGAATACATTGTGAATGCTTATGATACTCGGGACTATCGTTCCATTGAAACACAATGCAAGAGTGATTGATATCAAGAGAGGCATCATGAGGATGCGAAGGGGAAATGGTTCACAAATTCCTTATTCCTACTGAACCAGGATGACAATGAGAACCCTTCCTCTAAGGGCTCTCAGCATGAAAATTCTCCATCCTTGGTTATTGGTGATGAGGGTGTGGCCTTGAATATGAAATCTACAATTAATAATTTGGGTTCATGAAAAGATGGTAGTCAAGGCAAGGGATCAAAAAGGCATCAAAATGATAGGAAAACTAATGAATGTAGCTATGATAACTAAAGGGGAATTGGTAAATATCATGGTAGAGGTAGTTCTCCCTCTTCACCCTCTTCATCTGCATTTGCTTCTTCTTCCTCTTTTGATTCTAAAAGATGTCATAGAAAGAATAACCATGATGGAGGTGAGCATAAATGCAATAATACTAATCATCATTCCCATAATAATCAAAGGGGTAATAGAGGACATCATTGATGATAACAAAATAATGATGATGATGAGCCTTTTTTCGAAACTCAAAGTATGCTTAACATTGCAAAGGTGGTTAAGATTCCAACTAGGCATGTGAAAGATAGTCAGATCAAGTGCTTAGATATGAAAAATATCCCAAGATTTGAGGGGGATATCACTTTGATTCATAGAACCATCTACAAGCCTTTCACGATGCCTGCACCTTCAAAAACATCAAGAATGAATAGTATAAACTTAAGCTATTTCCCAGGACACTCATCAAGGAAGTAGAAGGCTACTACCAGTTCTTGGAGTGAAAATCTATTTGCAAATGGACTACCATGCTTGAACTATTTAATGACAAATATCAGACATACTTCAGAGTGTCCAACCTAAGAAGGCAAATCCAAGGCTATAAATAGGGAACACATGAACCTTTGGATGCTACCATGGGCAGATACTATTCTCTCTTACATCCATGCCCTAGCCATGGTTATTCTCAAAGGGAATAACTCCACCAAATCATAGATGGGCTTAGAGCAGAAACTAGAAGAACTTTTGGGGTTTATGCTTAGGGGAGATTGTCTAAAGTAAGAGCTCATCATATACAAAGGTTGATAGAACAAGTTGCAAAAGAAGCAGGTGAGTTGTAAAAAAGGAAAAGTGTAGAAGAATATAATAGGGATCCTTCCATCAAGAAAAGGAAGGTTCGATTTTATGATAAGGAGAAGTCACCACTCAATGAAGTGGTGAATAAGAAACCTATAATGAATGAAGGGGTAATAGAGGACATCATCAATGATAATAAAATAATGATGATGATGAGCCTTTGATGGAAACTTGAAGTATGCTTAACATTGTAGTGGTAGTTAAGATCCCAACTAGGTATGTGAAAGCTAGTCGGATCAAGCACTTAGACATGAAGAATATTCCAAGATTTGAGGGGGGATATAACTCTGATGTGCAAAACTATATACAAGCCTTTCATGATGCCTGCACCTTACAAAACATAGAGAATTATTGAAAAAAATTGAAGCTATTCCCTAGAACACTCATCAAAGAGACAAAAATCTAGTACTGATCATTGCAACTAAAATCCATTCACAGATAGAGTACCATGCTAGAACTATTTAACGATAAATACCAAACATACTTGAGAGTGTCTAATCTAAGAAGGAAAATCCAAGGCTAGAAAAATGAAACACATGAACTCTTGGATGCCACCATGGATAGATATTATTCTCTTTTACATTGATGCCTTGGTTGATTATTCTTAGAGGGACCAAATCTACCATATCATAGATAGGCTTAGAGTAGAATCCAGGAGAACTCATGGGGTTTATTTCCAAGGGAGATTATCAAAACTAAGAGGTCATCAAATCTAAAGGGTAATAGAGCAAGTAGCAAAAGAAGAAGGTGAGTTGCAAAAAAGGAAAAGTGTAGAAGAATATAATAGAGAGCCTTCCATAAAAAAAGGAAGGTTTGATTCTATGACAAGGAGTAGTCACCATTTGATGAGGTGGTAAATAGAAAAACCTTGCCCATCCAAAAGTATATTTGTAATATTTTGGCAAAGGTTGATAAATTATGGGACTATTTGGATAAAAATTCTAAATTGCTATGAAAATTTCTGAAGAATCCAAAAAGCTGAATAATGATCATGACCACAAGAGATGAAAAGAAGCTGAACATGCATACTAGAGAAGTAAGGGCAAAGTTATTGTAGTAGAAGAATTTATGGAGATATACTTTGAAGATGATGTTGGGTGTGAAATTTGTCAATATGACCATCCTAAGGGATGTTGCCCTATGGTGTCACACTTACAAGAGTCTGGGGTGTACGCACTAAATCTACAACTAGCAAGGAGGCAAGCACTTAAATGATTGCCTTATCCTCAAGGTAATCCAAGGTAGTTTCACTAGAAACAACAATCTTACTATACAAGTGAAGCTCAACCACAATATATGAACAATACCAGAAATGGCACCAACCACAGTCATGGGGAATGCCTCCGCCAAGATAGTAGTACCCCTATAGGCAACTAGATCCATATGAGTACTATGTTTAGCAACCTATTTCTCCACGAAGCTCTGCAAGACACTTCTCATTATACCATCACTATTATCCTCCATAGTATCATTGAACTTGTTCACCATCTACTCAAGATCCATATGCATGCCATCCTCTACATTTGTCTACACACATTCCTCTACCCTCAACCTAGTTACCTCCTAATCCATCCATATAGGATGAAATTTGCCCATAGCCATAGCAACAAACTGTTATGAGGGCTATACATTTATAACTAGATTTTTAGTTGAGTGTTTCAAATAATCAATCTGAGAAATGATCATTTTTTGGCCCAACAGTCCTTCCAAACCCTTACAACATGATGCAGCTAGTCATCATAGATCTCCAACACCCTCATCCTCTGCATCAAACACAGTTGAGAGCCCTTCAAATCAAACACTGCCTCAAATCTACACTGTGATTTTAACTCATGTTGTTTTTGATTAGATCAAGGTTGGCAACCTTTCCATGAAGAAATCTAATTTGGGAAATCCTCTTATTTACTTACAAATGGCTGTACATGAGCCATGTAAGGATCTTCTTGATTTTGGTTTTGATGTCAATCTCATCTCCCATGACATGTAAAAAGCCTAGAACCTACCACCTCTCAAGAAGGGAAATATCCATTTTGAATTGGTAGATTAGTCAATGATTTTCCCTTTAGGATTAATGAAGGACATTGTGACTATAGTTTTTGGGTGGTCCTACCCTATCAATTTTCTAGTGATCAAGGTAGAAAATTGCAAAGTTGAATTCCTCATCATTATGGAATGTGCATGGTTAAGCATGGTTGATGCACAAATAGGCATCAGGGACCTCTCCTTGAAAATCTCCAAGGATAATGAATTTGGACAACTAAAGAAGAAGTGTGTTCCATGCATCACGTACAGTAATAGCAGGTGCAATTATGTGCAGAAAATCTGGTCCATTAAAAGTACATTTACTAAAGCATGCAATTAGTGTGCACATGAAACTAATATCCAAAGGTTTTTATATGCAATAGCCACAAAATAGGACACCCAATGGTTGACAATTAACTTTGATAGTAGCACATTATGCATGAAGTCCTTTGAGAGCCTGACATGTGTTTATGTCGAAGGCATGGATGAACTTGAGCAAGTTCATTAGTAACTCTTTAATGATGAAGATGATGATATCTATTAGGAAGAGTTGTTAATCCTTGATCATTTCAATCTAGACCCCCTATAGTTAAAAACTCTACTAGTTGACATGGAGTGTGCATCTTTGAAAAATGGCAAGCTGGTTATAATCAATGCAAATTTTTCTCCCAAATAAAAAGACAAGCAATTGAAGGTGGTAAAAAAATGGCCAACAACCTTTGCTTGGTCATATCTTGAACCAACTGAAATTGATCCAAGGATATGCTAGCATTGTATCTACATCAACCAGGCCATTAAGCCAAGAAGGTAGTCGTAGAGGCAACTAAATCCTAAGTTGAAGCAAATTGTCAATGAGGAAATTGAATAAATCCTCAAGATAGGGTTCATCTATCCCATCGTGGATAGTGAGTGGGTTAGCCCACTTGTAATTGTGTCAAGGAAAGATGGTAAGTGGTAGGCCTACATCAACTTTAAACTATTGAATATGGTAACATTTAAAGATCATTTTCCATTACCATTTGTGGACCAAGTGTTGGACACCATATCCAAGCATTGCTATTATAGCTTCTTAGATGGTTATAGTGGCTATAACCAAATCCATATTGCACTAGAAGATTAGGCCAAAACAACATTCATGAGTCCTTGGGGGACTTTTGCATATTGTAAGATGTCATTCTGTTTGTGCAGTGTGCTTGCAACATTTTAATGCTTGGTCCTTAGCATTTTTCAATAGTAGATTAGTAATGGGATAGAAGTATTTATGGATGACTCCTCTACCTATGGAGCTACATTTGAATAAGCCTTAGGTCACCTTGAGTAAGTATTGGAAATATGTGTTGAAACAAACCTTAGGCTCAATTAGTGGAAACACCATTTAATGGTCCAAGAGGGCGTAGTACTGGAGCATCGAATTTTCACAAAAAGGAATTGAGGTAGACTTGGAAAAGATAAGGGTTATCTAAGGAATCACATGCCAAACAGAGATAGTCAAAGATGTCTAATCATTTCTTGGACACACTCGCTACTATCAACAATTTATAGAGAATTTCTCTAAGATCACAAAGCCATTGGTTGGGCTTACAAAGAAAGATGCTTCATTTTTCTAGACTAAGGAGTGCGAACATTTATTTCAATAGTTAAAGGAAAAGCTCATAGAAACTCCAATTCTATGGATACCAGACTGGTCCAAGCCATTTCATACAATAACAAATGTATCTAACTATGCCTTGGAGCTGTGCTTACATAACTAGATAGCAAGAAGCATTCATATTACATTCACTATGCAAGTTGAATCATTGTGGATGCACAATTGAATTACACCACCATAGAAAAAGTATTGATGGCAATGGTGTATGCTCTCAAAAAGTTCAAGCACTATGTGCTTAGCTATAAAGTGTTTGTGTACATAGATCATAGTGCCATCTACTTCCTAGTGAATAAGCCAATGGTGAGCCCCCATATCATATGGTGGCTTGTGATCTTGTAGGAATTCGATCTCACAATGGTAGATCAAAAAGGAATTGAGAATGTGGTCATTGGCCACCTCTCTTAATTAATATGGGATAATAAAGAGGAGGATAGCCTGCTCTCTAATCAATTTTTAGATGAACTCCTCTTTACAAGAGAAATAAATGATCAAGTATCCACTAAATAAAAATGGTATGATGGCATCCTCACTTACCTTCTCACCTAAGAGATTTCACAAGATCTAGAATTTAGGAAGAAAAAATAGTTTCTTCATCAGGCTAAGTACTACATGGAGATCAACGAATATCTTTACAAGTTGTGCACCTATGGCCTGGTTTGTTGGTGTGTCCTTGATGCAAATCAATTGCATGTTCTCCAATATGCTTATGAGGGCCCTTGTGGAGACCACTATGCTAGGAGATGCATAGTCATAAAAATCTTGATTGAAAGATATTATTGGCCTATAATCTTCAAGGATGACCACCAATTTATCTGATCTTATGAGCACTATCAATGAGATGGTGGGATGATTGCTTGAATGGAGGGTCCTCAACAATGGATTCAACCACAAGATCCCTTTGACATGTGGGGCATATACCTCATGGGTCCTATCACATCCATGTCCAATAGGAAGGTATACATAATCATTTCCACTGACTATTANGAGTTCATCTAAAAATTGATTAGAGAGCAGGCTATCCTCCTCTTTATTATCCCATATTAATTAAGAGAGGTGGCCAATGACCACATNCCATGTGCACTAATTTTGACAATTGAACCCATTTTATAGGTGCCACCTTTTAAAAACTCATGCAATGCTTGGGGGTTGAACATAAATTAACAACACCCTATAACTGCTAAGCTAGCGATTAACTTGAGGTAACTAACAGGGAGATTACAAAGATTCTAACAAGAACTATCAGAAAATATAGGAGAGACTAGAGCATAAATCTCAATGATGCCCTCTAGGCCTATTGCTCCATGTGGAAACTCCCCATAGGCTACTCTCCCTATGAGCTAGTGTACAAAAAACTTTCAACACTTCTAATTCAATCCAAGCTTCATACACTCTCAATAGCCTGTGATCTGTATCTTGACCTAAGTCTAGCACAAAAAGAAAGATTAATCAACCTAAATGTTCTAGATGAAAATCAATTGGTAGTCCTATCTTTGAATGAAGTGCACAAGGCATTTAGCAAACAATGACATTACTTTAGAATATGGAAAGTGAAATTCAATTAGGAGATAAGGTTCTCTACTAGAATCCCACACATGTATCTCAGAAAACTCAATTTCAAATGTTGTGGAAAGGACCTTATATAATTTATGAAACCTTTCTTTCTGGGACCATGATCATATACAAACCTGAGAGCCTAAATAAAAAGCAGTTGATCAACATCCGACAGATAAATCCTTTCCACAAGCCAAAGCAAACTAGTGTAATAAATATCTCAACAGATGGACAACCATGCTCAATTTTTTAGATCTCCTCCTTCCAATCCAGTCGTGGGGTTGATGGCCATCTGTGGTAATTATCCATATGGATCCTCAATTTTTCTATTTTTTTTCACATTTTTTATTTTGTAAGTTATTTATTTTACATATTTTTTATTTTCAAAATTTTTTCTATTTTAAAGCATTTTTTGTTTTATACAATTTTTTGTACATTTCTATCTTTCTTGAATATTTTACACTTTCTTATATATTTTACTTTATTTGAGTGCAAGTTTCAAATTCTGGCTAATAGACTTGCTTTATGCCAACATGACACAATGGTGCTATAGCTACTACTAATGGTGGTTCATGCTTAATGTTTTGTTTGCTAATGTCTGGTTTCTATTTTTAAATTTTTGTACTAATGGCTAAGTCCTGGTTTCTTCTTCATGGAACATGCAGTGAGTCCACAACATCTATCCATCCACAAACTCTATGATTTCCCTTGTTTTGAAAATGTGAGGTCCCTGTTAATTAAATAAAATTTTAATAAATTTGTAACCTTGTTAGTTTTTGAAATTGGAAAAGATTCAAAGGTTTGCATAGGGTGTGACTTCAAAGGGACTCAATACTCTTTCTACTCTTCTACTTACTTAGGTGCTTGTGTGTTTTCATAAACTTCTTACCATTCCATGTCAACCAATAACAGGAAGTCAAATAAAGTCTTTGCATGGTGTGGTTCCCATCCAAAAAGAAAAATAGAGAGAGAGAAAAAATAAATAAATAAATAAAAACACAATAAAAAATAACATGATAGGAATTCAAGGCACACCCCTTAGACAAATAAATAGGCTACAAGCACTAGTTATAGGACTCGAAAGACATGTTACCCATGCTTGAAAGTCCCCTCTAACTAAGGCCCCCTCTCACTTTCTAGTTCTCTTTTCTTTTCTTTATTTAATGGTGATTGTTTTGTAGGATCACTCTTTTGTCTCNCACCTTATCCATCATTATTTTCTACTATTTGTAACTCACCTGACTGCTAGTATCCATGTTCATGATTTGGTGTCCTGCTTTGACATACTTGAATTCTTAGGTAGAATCTTCTGGGTTTTGATTCTTAACTCCATCAACCATTAATCACCTATAGGATCCACAAAATCCTTAGGTTGAGGTTATGCAAGGGAAAATAAGGCATGTGATTGCTATGGGGAGGATTTACTTGCATATCGCTTGGTTGGGTTCATTAAGTACCTTATCCTTAGGCATTCTTGCAATTAGAATCTTTTGTACATCCATCTTCTACACCAAACAATGTGCTCCTTTACATATTTTGTTCAATAAACACATTCTTCGTCAAATTTTTTAATTTTTAAGCTTTCAAAGAGCCTCTTCAATGATTTCATCATATTCTTGGCTTTTCTGGGACTGCATGGACCCCAAATTCATTGAAAAATTTCTTGTATTTTTTAAGATATTCAAAATTCAAAAATTTATCTACAAGCTCCATATACAAGACTACGTTGACAGAGCAGATCCATATACAAGGCCTTGTATGTGAGGCCCCATCAACATAGTGGAAAAATTTTATATATATGCATGACCCAACTTGAAAATGTTTACATTTTCTCACAAACACTAAGGGAGTTTTTCAAATATTCAAGGCCCAAAACCTTCTAGAGCCCATAACTTCCTAACCATTTATCCAAATCACTCCATTCTTTGACGCTATTGAAGGTAGGCTCTTCATCATGGGAACCACAAATATGCAATTTTTGATAGAAATTTTTTTCCTCCATTTTTCTAAGTCCCACAAAGGTTTAACTAAGAAATCAACTATTAAACACCAAATCCAAGAGTTAAACCTTTTCAACAAGCTCCTTTCTAATAAGCTCTAGTGACATTTACAATAAATAATTAATAGAATAATCAATTTGCCATGGTCCAAACTTAGCTAAAGATTAACTAACTAATGAGAGAAGGTATTAAAAACTTTAAAGTAACACATTATATCCACTAATCCATGGATATGTTGTGATCATAGATGGCACTAAAAGGGAAATACATGTAGGAAGTAGGACCATCTCAACCAAGGAAGAAATAACCTAGAACAGGAAGGGGCCAAGAACAAGCCTAAGAAGTACCATTTACAACCCATGCCATAGGTCCTCTTAGGAAAGAGGCCAAGGTGGAATCTATTCGATAGATTCTAGAAACATTAGTAGCAACAACACACTCCCACTAGGATGATGCACTAGCTTAATAAGCAAATCTCAAGGTAACCTTGACAAAGCTTGCCTAAATCAAATTAAATTGAGGAAGGTTGAAAAAATAGTGCTCCAGGAGTTAAAATTTCACCCTTTCCTAGAGCAAGCACCAAAAGAAGTGTAGGACCAATTAAAGGCCTCACCCATATGGCCAATCATTACTTTCATTGGGGAGTGGCACATTGGAGAGACATTTTTATTCCAGAACAATAGGTACAACAGTTCAATAATCAAAATCAAGGATATCTAAGTGTCCTAATTAGTATTTTCCATTACTAAAGTGCTTGGGTGCCAAAAATATGGGTGAGTTTTATTGAGATTCCAATGCAAGCATGCCCCAACATCAAGGAAGAATGGGTGCGACGATGCTATGGTATCAACCGCAAGGAGTTTGAGATGCTAACATTGGAAAAAAGGATCAACTATGAGATTACAACCTTCCACCTCAATCCCACGAAGAGGCTAAATAAAATCATAATCTTTTATGCCCATGCATGTGCTACTCTAAGTGGGAGATTCCCTATCAACCTTCCACAACTGATTTATCTAGAGATGGAAAAGTGGTTTAAAGAAAATGAATCTAGAAGGAAGGTACTCCCCTTTCCATGCCTCATCAGAAAACTCTATTGGAGGGGAGGAATAGTCCATTATATAAATGATGTTGTTAGACATGCTTTTGCCACTAATTAGAAGGAGATGATGAAAGATAAGACACCTACAATGACCATTCAAGAAGAGGAGTAACAACCACCACCTCCACTTACCACTCAAACAACTCTGCTAGACATCATTGCAATAGTCCAACAATTGCACAAATACCAAGAATGACTCTTGAGCAAACAAGAGCAATGAGCAGGCATGAGTGGTAGGGACCCATTTGTGTACAGACCAACAATGAGTCACCTAAATGAGATGACCTAAATAATTAGCTTGATGGGTGGAGGTGGATTTATTTTCTTAGCCTAAAGAACATAGTTGCCTATGAGGCTAAATTCTAGCACTAGAGATGTCATGGTATCTCTTGCAGAATAATAGTCACTCCTAGAAATCTTTGGGAACATCATGACCTTCTCGATGCACTTGGAGGAAAGTAAGGGGGTAATAGTATTGGTGATGCAGCACCAAGGGGAAGAGACAATAGTAGAGTTGGTTGTTGACTGAATTTCCAAAATGCTCAATGCACTTGTAGCATTTGTAGTAGATGTCACTGCACTTAACAATGTGAAAATGTTTGTAGAAACTAGAAGTGATAGAATAAATAAAGCATAACATGAATAACTATTGGATTGACCCATGGAAATTGGGCAATCGTTTCAGGATGTCTTTGATATTTTGGACAATATTACTACAACCTAGTTAGATCTACTAGAGGCAAGGGGCAAGAACATCATCTTAGAGGGGAAACATGAAATAGCCAAGGAGCTAAACGAATGCTTGAATGCTAAAGTTGCTGAATTAAGAACCCAAATTTCCAACCCTGCATTTCTCAACATAGTATTGATAAGAGATGAAGCTATTGAATAGCTTCATACTAGACTAAAAGGGGTTGAGGGTGTGATGGAAATGATGGTATTTTACTAATCCTTGGTAGAGGCCACACAACATAAAATTTAAAAGGCCTTGGATTAGAACCACCAGAAGAATGTATAATTGATCGTAGAGAACCATTTCCTATGGAATGTTGATGAGCACAAACAACAATTAGCCAACTTCATCCATCAATAATAAGAGCAACTAGCTATAGTAAACACAAAACTAAGGAAACTAACAACAGAAAATAGAAACCTTTTCATGGAGGAGGTGTGCCCTTTGCTAGAAAAATTTGATCAAGGTAGCCACCTAGAAATTGGAGGCTCTCAAATTTGAGAGAGTCAAAGATCATTATAGAGAGTAGGTCAGTCTATAAAAGGAAGTAAATTAAAAACATATCCCATTAGTGAAGGAAAAAGTAAATGATTCCCTCTAGAAACTTAATAAGGAAGAGAATTATGGTAGGCTATCATTGATGGGATAAATGCCTATAATAAAGCAAAAATCCACATGAAAGAGTTGCAAATTGAGGTGTTGAAAAAATACATGGAGCTTGCCAATCTTTGATATGTAAATTTGGCCATGTTGACTATTGGATGACTATGGTTAGAACTAGAGAAATAGGTGGCCAGCTTGTACTTGTTGTATAAGGCTAAGTTTAAGCATCACAAAGAAACCAGGTAAAAGCTTATAGTGGCAAACATTAAACTCAAAGTTCTTAAGGGAAAATACATTGATCAAAGATCTACCACCAAGAACCTGGCCAGAAGGAAGAACTACCATGAGCTGTAAAACATAGTTAGGAAATTCAATGTCCAATGCAAACAATTTATTATCTAGTTTGTTAATGTAAAGGAGTTATTCCTTGTAATGCCCTGTCTATGAGATATCCCCATTCCAACCCACATTGGTGATGCTGTGTGGACTGTGAATGATCCTTTGACTAAGGAGGAGAATATGAAGGCATTACTAGATGCCTTTCACCTTCCACTGGAGGTTGCAGCCATAGCAAGACAACCATAGCTATTTCAGCCACTACACATGCCCAAAACTAGTGAAGGTCCTTCAAAACCTCAGGAGTCTCCACTACCTAGAACTGTTTAATCTTCTCAACCATCTTCATGCCATCAAAGAATGTGTTGTCCAATTTTGAGTTATCATGTTCTAGTGTTCAATTTTGTGTCATGAACACCATAATTTCTGTAATGTGTTGAATCATGGTTTGTTAGGTGCTAATATTAGACCCTTGTTAACCAGGTGATGATATCAGACCCCTGATATCTAATGAGTCCTAATATCAGACCCTTATTATTGGACACCCGATATCAAACCTACATTAACTAGGCCATGGCAACAAGGCCCCATTGATGCGGTCCCATTTACGCAAAGTCTATCTCTAGTTATAAATAAGTGCCCAGGGAGGATCTTTTTGGTTAATTGTAGTGAAGCTTTTGTAATTTTTTTGTACAAGAGTAAGACTATTTTCCCAAGTGCATGCCCACAATGTGATGCTTGTAATTGTACAAAACCTTTATTCAAGTGTGACGTACTTGGACATGCACATGATCAGCAATAAAGATTGAGATTACTCCATCATTGCAACATTCACTTAGTTTTAATTATTTAGTTATTATTTTTAATTATTATTATTAATTATTATTGTTAATTATTATTGTTACTTTTTGTTTTCTTAGTTAATATTTCTTTACCTTCATTTACTATTCTTGTTGTTAAATGTAAAATGAGTACGACTTAATCATGAACATTGAAGTGTAACTACTTGGTAACCCAGTAGCGTATCTAGGAGCACTCAAGTCATATTCACTTGGTAAGCCCAAAAGTAGTACACAAGGTCCAAGATGCATACGGATGATTAAGGATGGATTCTTATCATACTTAGGATAGCTAGACTTCATCTCCCATTGCTTACTAGTATAATCAAGATTATTGTATTATTTTCCATTATCCTTAGGAGTAGCCTAGTGTTAGAAATCATCTCATACACCTCATTCTAGACTAAACCATATGTGACAAAGAAAACACTAGTCTAGGTGGGAAGATAGTGAATTGCGATCAACGTGTAACTATCTAGATACCACAACTAGCCAGTCTGCGGAGTTCAACCGGATCATGCGTACACACTCATATTCATATGGTTGAGTGTAGGGGTACCTCACTACTCATCATTCGCACCATTGCCAGGGAATGGTGCTAGTTATCTAGATTAGTTATATCATACAAGATTGCTGTAACAACGTATTCATGAGATATCTTTTAGAAAAGAAATTAATTTCAACTAAGTCACACATGATTCACAACAATGTCTCTCTCACAAGACTATAATCACGCAACCACTAATGAGGCAATTTATTGGAGAACCAACAAAATTTATGATGAAGATGAAGTTTGGAGTACTCAATCTTATGTAGGAGTTTCATATGTTCAAGGATGCCCCAACAATACTCTAGAACTTTTGTCATCCAACCCAAACACCTCTAGTGAGGATGGGACATCCCATAGAGCAAAGGGGCTTGAAAGGCCTAGGACCTTCTCAATAACTAACAAGAACTTACTTGGGGATGATTGGAAGACTTACAAAAGTCATAACAAGTTTTACAGTTCCTTCTCTTCCTCTACTCCTTCAATGTCAAATTGTGACATGGATGACTATCTTTCAAGGGATTGGCATAGAACTAAAAATTGAGCTCACAAAGAAAATCAAGAACTCCAACATGAACAGCGACAACATCATCCCAAATCACAAACTCACAACCTACTTGGTGATGATTGTAACGACAGAAAACGTCAGCAGCTGGAAATATCGACTGAGGTTCCGTTTATACAGTTTTAACCACGGATCTGCGCGAGGGCTATGCTGGAAAAAGCGAATCTGCGGCACCCTGAATGGTCTTGTCAATCAGACAGGGACTTACGGGTCAGTAAAACGATGAAGATTACGAATCTTTGCGTGCTTTGATTTGATTCGAGGGATCGTGAAACGGGAGGAAAACGACATGGATGGATCGCTACGATGATAACGTCAAACACGCCGAAGAGATGCTAACCAGGAGAGAAACGCATGATTTTCAAAGATCTATGTTTCGATTTTTGAAAGAATGTATGATTTGTATGTCACGTTACAATGGGAGAGACCCCCGATAACTTGATGCAAAAAATAAGCACAAAACAACAAGGAAACTATCCAGAAAGAAGTTTGATCTACCTCGTAGGCCAAAGCTGGGATGCAAGGATGGTCAAGCTCTGAGGTCTGCCGATCAACTATTTCTGATCGATAGAGTCTGCAAACTGGGCGAGACGATCTCACAATCCCTGTTCTACTTCTTTGCTTTGAGTAGGTTTTGCTCAGGGGAGCAATCGCTAATGGAGAAAGTCGTATCTTCCCCAAAGGAATGATCTCTCTTGTTGCTAAGGCTCAAGCGCACTGTGCTCTGTTCTTGCTGAAGGATGGTGCTGTCAGCAGTTGCTAAAAGATTGCTCTTTATTTCTCTACTCAAGGTGATAAGTGCTTCCTTGCTCAGAAAATGCTCTTGCCCTCTTGGTTTTCTGCCTCCCAAAGTGATAAATGCTCTGGTGCTCAGAAAAATGCCTCTGCTTTTCTGATTTGCCAACACTTGTATCTTTGTCAACTGAGGTATTTATAGGCTGCGACGCTCCTGTGGAAAAGGCGCAACACTGATGACGTGTGTCCCGAATGTTTTGGGTACTATTGGCATGACCATTTTAAGTCAGACTATGACTACGCACAACACGCTCGTTTGCATGTCATGCGTGTGAAGAGCAGGTACATGTTGAGCATGCTTCAATTGCTTTCAGGCTATATTACACTCATTCACGTTGTGTTACGTGTATGAGCGTAATCTGGTATAAAAACAATAGGCTCAACATTATCTTACGCTCACTACGTAGCTGCGCGTAATGAAGCGTAAACAATGTCTAATTTACGCTCACTACGCAGCCGCGCATAAGGAAGCGTAAACAATGTCTAATTTATGCTCACTACGCAGCCGCGTGTAACGAAGTGTAAATAATGACTAGCCTTAGTGATGAAATACGCAATGATACGCACCGCCGCGTAACGAGCGTAAAGACAAGTTATTCATGCGCCACGAGAAAAAGTGTCGAACTGTTGTGCTTCTCTAGACTTTGCCTTTGACTATTTTGGAGCTTATTACGCTCATTACGCTGCAGTGCGTAATAGAGCGTAAACTTGTCCTTGAACAAAGCTGATGCGCGCTCTCGCTTGAATTGCGAATCTTTGCTTGAGGCCGACTTGTAATTTTCATGGTGTCTCAATGGCCCCTCTTTGTTGACGGTTAGAGGGCTTGCCCGAAAGACATCGACAAAGAATGCGAAACACTGAATTGGCAGAAGCGAGAACAGCGTCCATNATTGATGCGCTACGCTCGTCTGAAAGCATTCCTGTTGACATAAATGAGCGTACATTTCTATGCGTATGAGCGTATTTCATGCCCCTACCATCATAACTCACTTTGCATCTTCCCCGNCTTTCAGACGAGCGTAGCGCATCAATTTGAGATTTCTCTGTTACAGATTGTAGCAGGAATGCTTGCAGAAGGAGCGTTGCGCATCACTTTTGCGATATCTCTGCTGGTGTGAGTGCGGAAAATGAATACTTGCGTATGTAGCTTTTGCGTATGGGAAGCGGGTGGTGGGGATGAAGGGAAAGAAGTGCTAAGGGTAGGATTTGTGAGAGGTAGAGGTATGCAGATCTAAATGGTCGGGCAAACCCAAGCAGCCATTTCAACACGCTATTGTACTTCACCGCTCAGATGGACGCACCTTTGGACGACATTCTCCAAGGTAAGTAACCTGCAACCACAAAAGAAAGTAGAGGACACCATTGCTCATGCGAACAAGGGGTGAGGTTGTTGAAACAAACGCCGTTTGATGTGAGATAGAGCGATCAGGCTGTAAAAAAGGAGTCGGAGCATGCGGGCGGAGCCGCCAATCCTGACGATTGGCCCAACATATCTTCACCAAAAGGCATCAGACATAGTGCAGCTAACTGGTTGTACAAGGAACCAGCCAGATGAATTTGTGAAGCCGGCATCCAATAGCGATGATTTCGAGGCCGTTGTCGACGAGGATTTCGTCGGGGCTCCGGCTGGCGAGGCTAAACTCTCAAAGGTACTACCACTACAGCGGGCGCGATGGCGGCATCTCCGAGGAATCAGTAAGATGCCTCTTAGCTTATCCGAGGAATCAGTAGGATGCCAGTGGGGTGGCGACACTGGGACTGTCCCAGTATCCCATCCCATTGGTTGTGCAGCTGTACAGAGATGATCATGCCCGCTTGATTTACATGGTAGCAGTCTGTACATCCCAATTTTAAGTCCTGGTAGACTGCTGTTACTGGTTTTAAGTCTCAGCAGACCATGGTCCCAGTTTAAAGTCTGGGCGGACCGAGAAGTGGTAATTTTATGTCATAGTGGACGGTGTCTGGGCTGGTTTATGGTCCCAGCGGACCGTGCTGTGGATGCCAGTTTTGTGTCATGACCCAAGGACAGATCTGTGCTAGTTTTACGTCTCAGCAAATGGCTATTTACCTGTGCCAGTTTAGCATCGTGGCGGACGCGTGCAAAAGATGCCAGTTTTTCGTCTTGGTGGACCTGTACAACATTGCCAGTTTTACGTCGTAGCGGACGGTTACAATTTGCCAGTTTAGCATCATGGCGGACGCTTGTAAGGCATGCTAGTTTCACGTCGTAGCGGATGGTCAGTGCCAGTTTAACGTCGTAGCGAACGCCTAGTGCCAGTTTTACGTCGTAGCGAATGAATACTGTCATACCTGATTACTCGCGCTGTAGATACTGCTAAATGTAATACCGCTTCAGATATACATGATTTACAGGGTTTGGTAGTTCATTGCTATTGACGTCTGCTAGTCTGAAAGCTTCGTTGCCGTATGTGTCGACCACCGAGAAAGGACCTTCCCAATTCGTCGAGAACTTGCTTGCCGGCTCACGCACGGCTTTGAGGACTAGGTCTCCTTTCTTGGTCGGACGCTGCTGAAGGTTGTGATGATGCTTCTGTCTCTGTTTATTTTGATATTTCTCAATCACATCAAGATCTTGTATCTGCTTCTCTTCTACTAAATCCAAATCCATTATCCGAGCCTCGGTGTGTTGAGCCTCATTTATAATGGTGGAGAGGACCATTCTCAGAGAAGGAATTTGCAATTCTAGAGGTAGCACTACTTCAGATCCGTAAACCAGACTATAGGGTGTACTACCTGTAGCTGTCCTACATGTAGTACGGTACGCCCATAGCACATAGAGGATTTTATCATGCCACCGTCTCTTGTTATTGTCGAGCATTTTCTTGAGCAGATTGATGACTATTTTGTTTGATGCTTCAGCTTGACCATTCGCCTGCGGGTAATAGGGGGAGGAAAAAGACTATCTAATGCCTAGGTTACCACAGAAGGATTTGGTTTCCACGCTACTAAACTATGGCCCATTGTCAGTCACAATAGTCATTGGGAGACCAAATTTGGTTACTATGTTGTCCAAGATAAAATGGCAAACCTGTTGGGATGTGATTTTCCACAGGGGGACAGCTTCTACCCACTTCGTAAAATACTCAGTAGCGGTAATAATGAAGCTATGCCTTACAGAAGATTTTGGTGTGATGGGACCTATGATGTCCAGTCCCCATCGCTGAAATGGCCATGTTATCTGCGTTGTGTGCAATTCTGTGGGTGACACGTAGATGAGGTTTGCATGACGCTGACACGTGTCACAAGTCTTAACCTTTGTCAGGCAGTCTTTTTCCATGCGTGGCCAGTAGTACCCTAAGCAGCGATTTTTTAGGGCCATAGCCCATGGTGCTACGTGGCCGCTGCACAGTCTCTCGTGAACTTCGCTGACTATGTGTTGCGCTTGGTCTTTGTCAACGCAGGTACGCAACACGCCATCAAAAGAGCATCTACAGAGAGTGCTGTCTCCGATGATGACGTATTGCCTAGCCCGCTTGCGGATTGCGTCTTTTTGTGTGCGTGTTAATGCAGATGGTAGCTTACCTTGTAAAAGATAAGTTTTAATATTGTCGTACCATTTAGGTGTGCTTTCCTCGAGAAGAGAGGAGATTTGCGCCGTTCGAATGATAGGATCTGCGGAGTCTGTAATTAATGCAGGGCAAGTGTTAAACAGGTGTGAAGGCACGTGTAAAGCCAGGGTGGCCAGTGCGTCAGCCAGCATGTTGTCAGTGCGTGGGACGTGTTGGGCGTCGAAGGTCGTAAATCGCCTCAGAAGATCTTTAGCCTGATCGTAGTAGGGCTACAAATGTATAGCCTTGCAGGCGTAGACTCCAGTGATTTGATTTATGACAAGCATCGAATCACCCCTAATCGCCAGGTGCTGAACATCTAGTTCACCGGTAGTTAGTAATCCCTTAAGGAGCCCCTCGTACTCTGCCACATTGTTCGTACAAGGGAAGGTTAAGCGATAAGCGTGTAGACGCACATCCTCAGGTGATAGCGTAATAACCGCGGTGGCACTGCCGCCTCTAGCTGTTGAGGCTCTGTCGAAATACAATGTTGCTTCATGGCCTGTTAAGACAGGGCTTAAACTATGTACATGTTCGTCAGGGAACTCAGGCTCTATTGTGGCTTGGTTGTTAACCGGTGATGTTACTAACTGGTCGGCTATCGCTTGGCCCTTCGTAGAAGATTGGCCAACATACTGCAGATCAAATTCTGCGGTGATAGCTTTTCAGCGAGCGATCCTACTGCTTTCGTACAAATTATGCATGATAGTCCTAAGGATGTTATTTTTGCAAATAATGTTAACTTGGCTATGGAAGAGGTAATGTCTACACTTTTTGAGCGTAAAAACTAACGCTAGACAATTACGCTCGACTTCATTATACCTCATTTCATACGCATACAGAGCATGGCTTAGGTAGTAGATAGGTACTTCGGACCCATCGTTCCTCCTTTGACAAAGCAATGCTGCTAATGCTATGTCCGAAGTAGCGAGGTAAATGTAGAATGGTAAGTCCCTTTGTGGCGGGAAAACCGTTGGTAGATGTTGCAATTCCTATTTCAAATTGTCAAATGCACGCTGGCAATCTTTCGTCCATTCGAAGTTAACCCCCTTCTTTAGCAAATGTTGCATAGGGTGCAGCTTGTCGGTTAACCTCGAGATGAATCGACGTATGAACTGCAAGCGCCCCTGTAACCCGCGTAATTGCTTGAGATCTGTCGGAGGCGTTAACTCGACAATGGCTTTGACCTTATCAAGGTCAACTCGTATGTCGATTTCTGATACCACAAACCCCAACATGCGTCCGGTTTTGACTCCGAATACGCACTTCTTCGGGTTAAGCCGAAGCTTGTATTTGGAGCATCTTTTAAGGATTGACTCTAGATCTCCTAAATGATCATCAGACTTTAAAGACTTCACAGCTATATCGTCTACATAATCATTCAGCCTCTCTAAGAGATAGTCGCTAAAGATGTACGTCATGGCTCGTTGATACGTGGCTCCGGCGTTCTTCAGACCAAATGGCATCATAGTGTAGCAGAAGGTGCCCCAGGGTGTCATGAATGTTGTAGTTAATTGATGTTCTAGGTTTATGCGAATCAGGTTATAACCAGAGAAGCCATCCATGAATGATAGGAGTGCATGCCCAGCTGTTGTATCGACTAGTTGATCGATACTCGGGAGCGGGAAATTATCTTTGATTGTGGCCTTGTTCAAATCCTGGAAGTCTATGCAAATGCGTATACTCTCGGTCTTCTTTGGCACGACCACAATGTTAGATACCCAGTCCGAGTAATCGACTGCACGAATGAAACCAGCCTGGTATAGCTTGGTGATTTCATCACGCACGGCTAGCGCGATCTTTGGCTTGATTTTACGTGCTTTTTGCCTAACTGCTTTGATCTGTGGGTCTAAGATAATGTTATGTTGGATTAGCCTGGGATCTAGCCTAGGCATATCCTCGTATGACCATGCGAAGACAGTGATGTTGTCTTGTAGGACCTGTGTTACAACATCGTGCGTTTCTCATTCTAACAAGGAACTAACTTTAAGCGTTTTAGCTTCGCCCCTATGCGTAACGATAGAGACCTCATTAAGGGGATCTTCGGTTATGTCCCCAGCTTCCAAGTCTAGCATGCGCGTCAACTGTTTTGGCCATTCCGGGGACATCTCTGACGCAGCTATAGTTACGTCTTCTAAGGGGAGGTTAACGTCTATAAATGCGGGATCGAATTGCCTAACTACCTTTCCGTATGGGCCAGTCAGAGTTAAAGGTGTTGATAGTGTTGCGTCCATTTTTTTGTCCTGCAAAACCGAAAAGTGCGTAAATGGTTAGAAAGAAGATGATGTGATGGCTAGCAAACGTGGAAAGCTAATAGAATTTTGAATTTTGTAATGAAGTTGTAATCAATGCTACCTGATTACGAGGCGATAAGATGTGGTAGTTTAACGTCATTTCGGACAGCGGTGCGTGCGATATCAACCGCATTAATATCTTGATTTTCGGGTTCCATTTCAGGAAAGTCCCACTGAAATCGGATATCAAGTCGGTGATTCTCGCGTACAAATAGGCGGTTTTTTGGTTAGAACGGACTGTTGGCTATTGTGCGTTCAAATTCGCAGGTATTTTCTAGCAAGAGCAAGAAGAGTAGAAGATTTGAAGGTGCAAAGCTGTGATAATGGCACCTAAGATGAAGAGAAAGAACACTAAATTGACGAAAATCTACGAGGTACAGGAGAACCTGGAGCATGTTCAACAGGCCGTGGTCGAAGTGCGTGACCCGACACCTTTGAACCGGTAGGTCATTCTTTGCATGCTCGTGCTATTTCAGCGTTAGTGCTAGACAACGTTCTTCGTGTAAATGAGGGTTTTGGGTTATAGAGCTTGCGTTACAGCGAGGGTTTGGCATGGTTGCGTTTATCGCCGTTGTCAGAGACGGACCTTGCGCTGTTGCAAGGGTTTGGGCGATTTCCACATAGATGGCTAAGCATGATGTGTAGTGTTTCTGTATTAATGATGCAACTGTAAATCTAGGCGTTGATTTATGTAGCGTGTTTTCTATACAGAGTCGTGTTGAAGCCTATTCTGATTGTGTTAGACATCATTGGGGTTTTGTGTTGGGTAAATCCCATCGTCCCCAATGTCCCTCCTTCGCACACGCGAGTGCAGAGAAAGGCCATCTGGTTCTGAAAGGGGGCGCTGGAGTTTCTGCAGTTCTTACTGCGCAACTTCAGCATCATTGTGTGGTCTAATGTGACTGGCGATGTTGCCGGTGCCATTTTAGAACACTTGCTGGCGGGGTCTGTAGAGGGGATTCTGGCTTACTTGACAGATGGGGCCATCGATACGGGTCATCCTGAGGACCAAGTGCTCAGCGCCCGAGGCCTGAGGAATTTACGCTGGATTTGGGAAATGGCCCGTTTCAGTTGTTATCATGCATATAACACGCTGTTTGTGGCCCGCCATGTCTCGACATACTTCCAGAACCCACAAGGCACGGTGTACTACGCGGGCGGGTAAGCAAATTTTGCCAAATGTATTGTCTTTGTTACTATTATAGTGTCTGTTGTTGATGTGAAGTGTAAGAGAAGTCTATGTGCAAAAGTGTAAGTTAAGCCTACGCTGTATGGTACAGGTTTTTCATACATGATAACAGGTTAATCGGAGATGGTGATGCGTTGGCCTGGGCCAAAACGGAAATAATGGCGTTTACCGCAACTAACAACGTGCGTGCTGGTGTTATAGGGCAAATTGGCTATGAGATGCGTGAGTATCACACCCGCTACGAGCGCCCTTTTAAGAATTGCCAGGAACTCGGGTGGTTGCATGATGACTGGACCTTAGATTCACCCCTTACGGTTGAGGACGTACAGAGGGACCTACTGCCATTTCCTCTGCCCTTCGGACCTGGTAAGGTCGCTGTGTGTTCTAATGTTATGCGTGTAGTTATGAGTCGTGGACATTACGTAAAGTGTTTTTATTTGACTTGCGTTTTATACCGTCCAGTCAGGGAATCCCGGGAGATTACCCTTACAATTTTTGGCCGCGAGGCGAGGGATGTCCTCTTCCATTACAGCGATATTAAGGACGCACAGCGCTGGCTCGGCCACTCAGCGGCCCCAGTCGCGGTGATCACCAAGATCCGGGCAGTAGGGCTAATGCACCTGTTTTTGGCTATGACCCTTGATGTCCTCGCCAGTGAAATGATAGCCTTGGTCAACTCCTTCAGCGAGAAGGCAGAGCATTTTTGCACGTGCGTGCATAATGTGTGCGTAAGTTTCGATATCGATGCTCAACTCTTCGTGGACCTGTTTGGCGTCCCCTCGAACGGCCTTCCCGTAAAGGTGAAGACCAAGAGGAGCCCTTTATTCCAGGAGTGGGTGAGGATCCCAAAAGAGACCAAAGGGTTTCCTTGTGACAAATTCGAGATGGGCACCGCCAAGACACTGTATCCCCTTTTTCGGGCCCGATCTTTCCCTAAAATCCTCTCGCAGGCGAAGTTCTTTTCTGTAGAACAGACCCACATTATGCGAGAGGTTCTGGAGGAGGGAACCCGGTTCGATTGGGCAAACTATTTGGCCAAGGGACTGTGCAGCGAAATGGTCAAGCTTCGCAAGAAGCTTGAGTCCCGCTTTAATGTGCATTACGCTTTTTTCATAACTTGCCTCCGGTGGTTTGCTGAGTTCCTGGTTATCCAGAGGAATGGGGTCTGGGAACAGCAAGACCGAGACAAACTATTCAGACCTTGGATTGCCCACATTCTCAGCACTACTCGTGGGCAGGATCCGTCGGAAGGAATCGGGGAGTCGTTGTCTATAACGACTAAAGGCTTGGCGGTGTCCCAAGTGCAAGGTCTCAATAGCATGGGCGGGATAATGTCTACCTACACTGGCGATGCCTCCCGAGGGAAGCGTGTGGTGGAAGAAATTGTAGAATCGGCAGCTCGGCGCAAGAGGCTCTATCTAGCCGAGGTCCCTAGGGGTAATGCAAGCCAAACTGTTGCGGTCAAGGTTCAGCGGAATAAGCTTCTGCCTAGTAAGTGTGAAAGGATTGTAGTACGCAATGTTTTATTTACATGGTCTGGCATTATACGCTAATGTGTGGTGGTGTAAACAGTAAAAATGATAGGGCAATTGACCCCTGAGACAGGGGCGATGATACTAAGCTGTGGGGAGGGGGCCTCAATTTTGGAAGAAGAGGCCCCAGTTGTTAATGTGAACCGTGTGCAGGTTCCAGTGCGTGAGGAGGCCCTAGCTACTAGCAGGAGCCGCGTACAGGCACGGGTCCGTGAGGAGGCCCCAGCTACTGGAACCAGCGACGCACAGACTCCAGTGCGTGAAAGGGAAAAAGATACGGAAGATGTTGATGAAATCGCCACTGTCATCGATAGAGGTAACGAGTGCGTTAGCGTGTTTGCAGGATCTTGTTAATAGATGGAGTGTCTAATCGAATTACGCTATAGGGGAAGAAGATGCATCTACGTCTGCTGCTGTGAACAAAATGTGGAGGGACTTCCCCGACAAATTTGCCTTCATGGAAGGCATCGTTAATAACATGATCGAGCGTTTGGAGCGCATTGAACCTGGCGCTGGTATGTCATATCCATAATGAGTTTACGACATAATGTCTTAGTAATGTATCATCCATATTGATGCTTGTTTACTGTTAGGAGCTCACCTCCGATGGGATCCCGCGGAGCCCATTGATTTGGACACAGCGGAGCCTCCATCTGATGGAGAAGTCGTGCCACGTCACATTTATGAGAAAATGCGTAAATGTGTGTTACGCTCGATACGCTCCGTATGGGAAAGTAGGGGCATTAATGAAAGCCTATGGAAAAGACTGCAGCGGTCGGAGCAGAGGGTTGAGTCCTTGACTAAAGAAGTCGGGGACCTAAGGTCACGGTATGAATTCCTACAGGCTCGAGTGACGGGGCATGAAAATTGGCGTACTGCTATTATCGATCACTCCCGTTATTAGACAGCCATCAAGAATAGCGTACAGACCAGTCAGGCATTAGTAGAGCAGAGAATGCAAATTGAACTCCTAGCTTAGAAAAGCCGGGACTGGAGGGACTACTACGCCAGCATACAGGAGTGGGGGCAAAAGGAGAAGGACCACAAGCACCTATATAAAAGGGAAAGCGCCGCTTATC
>MNCI01013460.1:779583-801457 GCA_015680685.1 Gnetum montanum | reverse complement strand
TCAAATTAGCAAAGGTCCATAACTATAAAGAGGAGAAATCAACTCACTTTGAGGAAGTGTAACCGTTTCTACCTTTGCCAATGCAACAATCACTAGATGAAATCAAGGCAAAGATTAATAAGATGATGGAATGGGTGCACGGAAAATATGGAGAGCATGCTAGCAACGGTAGAGGTAAAACTATGTCACATTGAGAAACAAGATAGAACACCATGCAACAATTGAAACAAAGGGTAGAAGATAATAAGAATAAGAACTCAACTACCAATTTCACATATCAATGCAACGTCTATCTATATGATCACCTCAAAGGTCAATGTCTAGTTTTGTCACATTTACATGAGCATTGGAGAGGAATGTTAAATCCAGATTTCGTTCAGAAATATTCGGTTCAACCACAATGGAAAAAACCTTAGTCGTGGGGGAGGCCACCGCCAACTAGACCATACCCTTCGTATGTCCCAACACCAAATGCTTATTATGTTCAACACCCTATTTCTCCAATGGGATTAGCATCCTCTACCTCACCTCATCATTATGATTCTCCCCAGTACTATCCACCCATGTCCTCTCCAACAAGATCACCACCTCATGTGCCTCACACTTCTCCTCAACCTCAATATTCTTATACTTCACCCTCTTCTACATCACGACCAGTTGTGCTAGAAGGCTTTGCACCATAGCACCAACCAATGAATGTTACTTATGTTGCTACTATCAATAGCAGAAGAGGTCCTTCACAATGTTGAAGGTGTTCCTTCTTTAGATGTGACCATCAAAAGGGACACCACAGTTCAAAAACCACTACATCTAACAACTCAGCACAAATCCAACACTGTGGTGCATCTTCCTCTTCGAACCCAATGCCTCATGTTACCATATCAAGGCCACCACTCAATACTCCAACAACCATGAGGCCCAATGAATATAGCCACATGGGGAGACATGTTGATCCTTGCATACCATCTTACGGTCACAAGTACCATAGCGGGTCAACTCTTTATAAATTAACCACATCTTATAACTTGCCCCACTATGTCAACTTTAATCAATTGTGTGAACCCCAATGGGGTAAGTATGACCAAGTTCCAATATTTCCAACATGCAAGGATCCTAACCTTCCATTTATTAATTCTAGCCATGCTCAACCATTTAGCTATGGGGAGTATCCTCCATTCTAACAGCATAAAATTAATAAATGTTTTTCCATTTCTTTAATTTTTCAACTTTTTGTTTTCCAATTTTTCACCTTTTAATTTATTGTTTTATCTTTTTGTCTTTTTATCTTTTTATGAGTAATCTCATCTATGAATGAAACACTCCTTTGACTCATTGGTTGAGGTGTTGTTCTATGCTATCAAGTCTCAGGTGATTAATTATTTGGACAGCGAATCCACCACATCCACCCAACTATTTTATTAATATGAGGTTCTACTCTAGCTATGATGATATTCTTGTCATCATGAAACTTAAAAGTAATTTTGTGCTCATTATGCCTAGAGTGAAAAATGATAGACTAAGAGGGAATGGCTAGGGTGTGACATCAAGGGAACTTTTGGATTCTCTTTGGTGACATTTGTAGGTGCTATCATGTAGCTTGGTTGTACTAAGTTCCTTGTAGATCTAACGAAAAATGGAAGTAAGAGTAATCAAAAGGCACTCAATCAAGGAAACTCAATGCTATTCTAGGGGGTTCCATTAGAAAGACATGCACCAATGCCTAAAGGTAGGCAACTTCTCTAGATTAAACATTTAAAAAATGAAAGAAGTGTGCGCCAAAACGACCATACAGAGAAAAAAAAAAGAGAAAAGAAAAAGAAAAGAAAGAAGAAAAAGAAAAGAAAAAGAGAAAAAAAAAACATGTGTGCTACAAAAAAATTCAAATGACTCCTCCTTTGTGCAAAACACCAAGTGATCATACGCCTTGTTGTCATGGTGCTCTTATGGTTGCCCATCATTGGATGAAGTAAGGAAATGTCACTGATCGAAGGAATGGACTTGGTCTTAAGTTTGGAGCAATAGGCTAATGACACATTAATCATGACCTACACTCAAGATTCATTGTGCCCTAGGTCAGTTACCTCATGTCCTAATCTCTGGAATCCCCTCTACAATTCACCTCATCTCGTTGTCCATGTATTTGTGACTTGTATCTTGTGTAGCATTGAATTCATACCTCATCATAGTGGTATCTACAAGTGTGTGTTTTGTGGAACTGGTGTGGATTACATTTAACTATTCTAGTTCCTATAGACATTTTAAGGTGTGGTTACACAAGGGCATTATAGGTTGGAACCTACTTTGGGAAGGACCCACTTGCATGACTTTTGTAATTTGTACTTGTTGCAAACCAACGCATAATTTTATGCCCTCCAAGTACTTCATTTCCAAATCTATTCTTTCCTTTATCATAATTTTATCAAATGTTCCTCAAAACCATTGCGTGTCCTTTTATGTGTCACCTACATAAATTAGTTCTAACATGGAACTTTTAGGGAAACTTCCTTGAAAAATTTCTAACTCTAAAATCACACTAAGAAAAGAATTTAACATTTATGAAAGGTAATAAGTAAGGTATGAAATAATTGAACTTCTTTCAATAACCTTACTAATAGTTGATCTTTGTGTGATTGTAGATGGCCCCTAAAATAGGACAATAAGGAGGACCTTCTCAAGGTGTAACTGAATGCCCAGGGAGAGGCAGAGGCCAAGGACCTTATGAAGAACATACGGAGTAGGAGGCACAATCATTTAGCATCCATCAGGGAACTCTTGTCACTACACAATCTAGCTAAGAAAAAGGTGGAGAGGTCAGGGCCTGAGCCTATGAATAGGAATAATGACTATTTGTAGCATAACATGTCAAGGCCAATCAAGTGTTCCTGCAGATGTTGTGTTCATGGGAAGTGCCAACTCCATCAAAAATGGGAACATCAGCATGGAAAACTCATAATTCTCAAATAGAAGAGAAGAAACGTCAAGTGCTTCAATGGTATCAATCTTAGAATCCTGAAGCTTAGGACAAAGGAAAGGCACCCATGAAGGAGCCATTACCACTAAGAACCACATGAGTTCGAACAAAGTTTTGTAATTTTGTGTTTGTGTGCCAATTTTTTTTTGTTCAATCCCACACTTTAGCATGAATAAATTTCTAGTAAATCAATAATCTCATACCTATCTAGTGTGTAATCAATTAAGCTTGTTCCTCACTTTCTTTAACTTGAGGATGAGTTGTTATTCAGTTATGGGGGTATGATGAATCGTGGTTTGTCAGATGTTGATATCAGACCCTTGTTAAGCAAGTGCTGATATCAAACCCCTGATATCGAACCCTTGTTATCGGACCCCTGATATATGATGAGTCCTAATATCAGACCCTTGTTATCAGACACCTGATATCAAACCTACATTAACTAGGCCACATTGATGAGGCCCTGTCAACATGATCACGTTTACACGGCCCTGTTGACGCATCTGTCCATCTGTTGACATAGCCCCATTTACGCAGAGTCTGTCTCTAGTTATAAATAAGTGTGCACCCACCGCACTTAGGAGGATCTTTTTGGTTAATTGTAGTGAAGCTCTTGTAATTTGTTTCTACAAGAGTTAGACTATTTTCCCAAGTGCATGTCCATAGTCTGAAGCTTGTAATTGTATAGAACCTTTATTCGAGTGTGATGTACTTGGACATGCACATGATCGACAATAAAGGTCGAGATTACTCCATCATTGCAGCATTCACTTAGTTTTAATTATTTAATTGTTATTTTCTTAGTTAATATTTCTTTATCATTATTTACTATTCCTATTGTTAAATGCGGATTGAGTACGACTTAATTACAAACATTGAAGTGTAACTACTTGGTAACCCAATAGCGTATCTAGGAGTGCTCAAGTCATATACACTTGGTAAGCCCATAAGTAGTACACGAGGTCTAAGATGTGTATGGATGATTAAGGATGGATGCTCATCACACTTAAGCTGGCTAGACTTCGTCTCCCATTGCTTACTAGTTTAATCAAGATTATTTTATTATTTTCCATTGTCCTTAGGAGTAGCCTAGTGTTAGAAATCATATCATACACCTCATTCCAGACTAAAACATATGTGACAAAGCAAATACTAGTCTAGGTGGGAAGACAGCAAACTACGATCAATGTGTAACTATCTAGATACCACAACTAGCCCATCTATAGAGTTCGACTAGATTGTGCATACATGCTTGTATTCGTATGTTTGAGTGTAGGGGTCCCTCACCACTCATTAGTCAATCAATAATCCCATAACTTCCCAATTTTGTAAAGGAACTTGAGAACAATTTTTCATTTAGCAATGGAAATATGGTGAACATCAAAGTGTCACATCAATAGACCCCTATCGATGGAGCCCCATTTATGTGGTGTTTCCTTGTCAATGGGGTTGCGTCAACGTAGCGTTTGCTATGTTAATGGGGTATGTTAATGTAGCCCTATAATAAAAACTATTAATATGAGCTCATAGTCATGTTTATGGGAGTTAAGTCATAGTAGTAGTTGAACTCTTATAGTTTTTATATTCAAAAGTTAGAATATTTTCCTGAGTGCCTACAACATGAGTTATTGAGTGTACGGATATTTATTCAGGCACTATTGTACATGAGCATGATAGTATGTGTGGCAATAAAGATGACCTTCTTAATAAACCTTTCAGCATTCTAGATAGTTTAAATGTTTTATTCATGCATTTAATGTTTTTAGTTATTTATTTAATATTCTTTAGTAATTAAGCTAATTAAGCAATTAAGTGAGATAAGATAAATAGAAATTAAGTAAACACATAAGTACAAATGCTTTGAGCATGCATATGACATTTGGTTATCCCAGCAGCACTTGAGGCTTGGTAACCTAGTAACGTTATATGTTTTTAGGATGTGTACAACAAGTGGGATTAGATACTTATGTTAGAAGTACTTGAAAAGTAGTTAGCCCATTAGATTAAAGTAGGTATTAAATTACTTTATTCTTTATCTTTCTTATTTTAAGCACCAAAATCATAAAACATAAAATGTTAAAAATCATGTGCCTCAATTACACTTAAACCATACCCTTGAGCTTCATAAGAGTAATTGGAAAGACAACAAATGACCATTAAGGCAAGGTTCACTTCCTAGAAGACTAGTGTATTGAAAACTATAGAGTCCACGAAATTCAATCAAATCGTGCATGAACACTTTGTGATTCATATGGTTGGGTGTAAGGGTACCTTGCTACTTATCACACAAGTTATGATTATTCATATAGTGAGATGAAATGGGCTTAGAAGTAATCACAGAGATCAAGGCATGAGGTATCTTACCAGAGGCATAATGAATTCTTTGTGTTTTATTAGTGGTTAAAGTAATCACTAGCCTTTCTATCCAAGATTCAAACCAAGTCTAGAAAACATTCTACTAACATCGCATTATTTTATCTCTTGGAATTATGACTGTAAGACTACAATTATTGCAAGGAGTATCATCACTTGATGTATTATCCAAGGGAGAAGTTTATTAATTACACTTTTTATTTTTTTTTTCAATTCCTGAGAAGTCACCTATCTTCTAGCATGGGTAACATGTCTTTCCAATGGGACCCCTAGAAGTTTATTTTGTGCATGAGGTTTATTTTTTATCTTTATCAACCTTACTAGAGGACTACCTTTAGGCATGGATAACATGTCTTTCTAGTGACATGGTAAGGTAGCACTTATTGTACTCTTACTCCCACTTTTTGTTAGATCTACAAGGATATCATACAACTTAAGAAATAGGATAGAACTTCTAGTAGTAATCCAAAAGAATCCACAAATCCCCTTGAGGTCACACCCTTTACATTCCCACTATCCTTCACTTTTTAATCTAGACATAATTATTGCCAATTTATTCTTAGTTTTATGATGAAAAAAGATTATCATTATGGCCATGGTAAGAACCTCTTATTAATGGAATGCATGGATGAATGTTGTGGTCTCACTATTCAAATAATCAATCCCTTATGACCTGATAACATAGAGAAATCTTCATCTTATTGGACTACATCTTACCTAATTCTTGGTGTGTTTTATTAACAATCAAAAATATGTACAAAGAAAATGAAAATAGAGGATGAAAAAGATGAAACAAATAGTAAGAATGAAAAAAGATGAAAAGAATGAAAAATCATCAAAGAATGGAAAAATGTTAAAGAATTAAGAAATTGAAAAGTATAAAAGAATGGAAAAATGTATTAAGAAATGTGAAAATGTATATCAAGAAATTAGAAATTAAAAATAATTGTAAGAAAAAAAATTAAAAACACTTATTAATTCATTAATTAAGATAAGGCATCTCCCCCATGATTGAACTCATGGGCGAGTGTTCAAAAAATGTGTCCTAGTTCCCCTAGATCATAAACTTGAGGTTTCTCACTTACCATCCTGAATGATTTAGTTTTTATATTATCATCCCGTGTAATCATGAGAGTAATTGAATTTTTATCATCTAAGTCCTTAGTTTCTCGTTCTATTGGTGTATGATTGTGATCAAGTATTTCCATTTGTAAGTTCTTAGTTGGAGTCTTTTCCTTAGAATGGGAATTAATAAATGGTTTAGATTGTTCCATGCATGTTTTAGATAATTAGAAGTTCTTAGTTGTTGGCCACTGGGAATTTTTTGGTTTAGTGGCCCTTACTTTTTTATATGCATACATTTTTTTCCACACTTGTTGTGGATTGGTGTAATGACTATGTTGACATTCTAGAAGGTTGATCCACAATTGCATCCATCTTTATCAGTAGTAATCCATGAAATCTTTTGTGAATGTATGGCTCCATGCTTATCTTCCTTAGAGATGTTGATAGACAAGTCTCTCATGTTTAACTTAGCATTCACTATGCTAAGCCATGCCCTCTCCATTATGATTGGAGATTCCTTAACATTATTTTTCATGCCAATAACCAAAAAGTTTGATGGATATGACCACCCATTGATAATGGTTACCACATCTTCTATCTATTCCAAAGAGATGGTGAAAAATTGATCTGCAAGCTCTAATTAGATGTTACACTTCTTTTAAGGTTGGCAGGTTTCATGCTTTGTATGTTTCTAGAGAGATTAAGTTATTTTCAGACCCAAAATCTAGTAAAGCCTTGCATGGTAGATTTCCAGCTACTCATAGATAAATCAAAGGAACTCCTAGATCTATTATTTTCTTGGGAAGTTTTCCTTCCTTGATCCAATCAAATAATATCTTTGTTAGGATGAAAATTTTCATGTTTATCTTTGACAATTGTGCAAGCTTGTTGTTTCTAGGAGGATATTTCATAGATGAATCTTGTTTTAATGAGGTTCAAACTCTACTAGCTTTTGTTAGAATTTTACTAAAGAAAGCACATTTCTTTAATTGGCCCTTAGTGTTGCTTGTAAGATCCTCTATTTGTATACTTACTGCCTTTATAGCTTTCCTCTATTATGGTTGTGATGGAAATTCCCATTACATAGTGGGTGGTGGCATTGATGGAAAAGGATTTAGATGTTGGTTTGAACCAATTGCTAATGGATGCATATAAGAGTTTCGATCTGTGTTTGGCAACATTGGTCTATGGTACTTAGGCAAATAGTACTATGGAGTTTAAATAGTAGCATTACTAAGAGAAATTGGACATTGGACATAGTATCCATATGGATCTGGATACCAATATAGATACTATTGGCATTGTGGTGCCATGGCCCATGATTGGGGTTTTTGCGACTACTAATAATACTGCTCTTTTAGCTATGGTAAAGCTCCACTAGGATAGTATGTTGATTAAAATTTTTTCTTGTAGTTACCTTGAGGATAAGGTAACCTTTTGTGCATTTGTTTCTTAAGGAATTTAGGATTAAGTGCATATGTCCCCTTTCTTGTAAATGTGTCATTACTAGACAACATCCTTTGGAACGTTCATACTGGAAAATAGCACATCCTTCCTCATCTATGAAGTTTGTGTCTAGGCACTTAGCCATTAAAGCCACTTTGTCCTTTTGTCCAAAAGCTTTCTTTCTTTTCTTGTCCTTGCCTTTTCCAAAAGCTTACTCTATTTTCTCGTCCATAATTTTCAATGCTATACTACAAATTCTTCATCTATTGGGTCCCACATTTTCTCTACCTTTACTGCAATGTCAGTTATAGTTTTCTAAATTGGTTGAGTATTTTTTTGAATTTCTTGTTCCAAGGTTTCTTTTTATTGAGTGTCACAAACTCATGCATCTCTTTTACTGATGGACAAGTCTCTATTATATTCTTTAGTAAATTCTCTATTTCTAAGCTCATCTTCTTCCTTTGCCACATGGTCAATCAATCTTTGAATTCGATGGGTAGTCATTTCAAATAATCAACCTTGGGCATAAACCCCAAGGGTCTCTCTAGTCTTGTTTTGTAATCCATCTACAATGTGCCTTAGCTATTTCCCTTGTGAGAATCCATGGCCTAAGCATATGTGAAATAGTGAATAGTACCTATCCTTTGCCACAGCAAGGATTTCATGTGTCCCTTGTTTTCATCTTTGGACTTTTTTCCTTAAATTGGACACTCATGAGTAGGTTTGATATTTGTCATTAAGATCTCTAGCATGGTACTTCATCTTCTAATTGATTTAGGTTCAAGTAACCTACATCATCTCTCTAACTCTTTCACAAGTGTTTATGGAAACACCTTCAACTTCTATCACTTTTAGTGTTTTATAGGGCATAGGCATCATGGAATGCTTATAAGTGGTGTTGTGGATCAACATTATGACCACCCTTCAATCTTCGCATGTTATTCATATCAAGCGATTTGGTATGACTATTTCTCACATGCTTGGTTGAAATGTAAATAGCTTCTTAGATGCTAATCATGCTATGGGTTACCATAAGGGATTCATCATCATGATCAAGTTCATGTGCTCTATTTTAGCAGTATCACCTTTTGGCTTATACCTTTCTTGACCCTCTCTTTGATCCCTATGTCTTCCTCATTCATAACCTTCATCATCCTCATCTAAATTCCTTGAACATTAGTCATGGTGATCATGAATCCTTATGCCCTCCCTATCATGATCTTGGTGCCTTAGCCTTCTCCTATCAAATTTCACTAATGATCATGAGGATGAGGATGAAGTAGTACAAGAATAGTGCTAGCTTGTCCTCCTTTCATGAATCCTATATATTTTGAAGTAGTAGCCTCCCTTTGAGGTGTCTCTACTAGGGTGAAATGCAATTGAACCTTGATAGGTTCCTCAAGTCTAATTATAGGTGTTTTTTTAAGGCTCTTCATGATTCTAGTGGAGTTGTTCTATAATAAATGCATTAACATTGAGCTCTTCCAAGATAATGGAAGTGCTAACCTGCTTCCTTTTGTTGTGTACATGTTTTATTTCCATGACAACATCTCTCCTCATTTACTCTTTTGTGGGTTCATAGGGCCTTTTCATGTGCTTAGTCACATGGTACCCTTCCTATATTTGGTCTAGTTCATTCCCTTAAGGCAGTTTGGAGCATATTAAGTGTTGCATTATCCAAATGCAAGACTATATTGCCTTGTATGTATTTCCATCTTATTTGACTGTCTTGATGAAAGATGAAAGTAAAATATGGATGATAAGGATTAGCATGAGCATATGTGATTTTTGTTTACATAAGCATCCTCCATTCTTCTTCACCACTGATTCTATCATTGCCTCTTTTTGTCTCTTTGGTAGGTGATGATGTATCTTTATTTGAAGTCATGTTGTGGTTTGATGTTTGGTTAAGTGTGCTTAATTGTTTAGGTAATGAATTTTAACTTTGAATTCTAATACAATGAACTTTGTGAAATTAATTACTCAACATACGTTAACTTGTTCCTAGCATACCCCCATGACTAAATGAAAACTCATCCTCAAGTTGAGGAACAAGTTCCTTACAAAATATAAAGAAGGCATGGGATTATTAATTAGCTTAACTAGACACAAAAATTAACTTTTCCATGCTACAATGATGTTTTACAAAAATGGACACAACATGACAAAACAACAAAACTAGAGGAGACTCATGTAGTTCTCAAAGGTGGTGGGTCTTCCATGGTCCACTTTCCCTTATTGTTAGGCTTCTAGAATTTTGTAGTGGTGTAGGAGTACTTGCAACTTCTCCTCCTCTATTCTAGGATCATGTACCATCTAGAATAATGAGCCAATGTGTACTAGAACTAGTACATCCCATGGACATGGTAGCTATAGGAACATCTTATTTTCTTTCAAGTACCAAGCTACAAACTATCATCATTCCTTCTTAAAGACTCTAGCCTTTTATTTCAATTTATGATGACCTATCAATTTCTTGGCCAAATCTAAGGCTACATCTCTTTGTCCATGGTAGTGAGCCTTAATTACTTTCAATTCTAAGTTTGCCACGTGGAGTTTTTGTAGAGTACTTTTCCTATTTACAAACTATTTTTCATATAGTACATAGGTGGCCACTACTTGTTGCTCTAATTCATTTCTGGGTCAACTTGCTATTAACATGTCAAGGTTGGCATAGCAAAGGTTAGCCAATGCCATGTACTCTTTCAACTTTTCAATTTTTAGGTCCTTGTTCTTTACTTCTACTTGATGGACCAAGGCATAGTTATCTAAGATTGGTTGCTAGTCAGGATAATGTGCTAACATGGAACTAACAAAGGCCTTTTCCATCTAGATCTCTTTTTCATTAATATGTTTATACATGCCAATTTGATCTTGGAAGTGCTTCTTCAACTTTTCATGTTTCTTGGCCTGGTTTTGCCATGTGCTTATCTTAATTGAAAATTTTTGACATAGTGCACAAACCTCCTCCATTGAGAGGGTTTGATTTTCTCTAACCAATCTACTTATGTCTTGGTTGATATTTACTAATTATTCTCTCAACTGGTAGATATCTTCTTCCAAGATATTTTTCTATTTCCCTACAGTGATTGACCAAGCATTATTAGCAGCAAGCTATTTATTCTCCACTTATCCAGTAGTCAATGCCTTCTTATGGACATATGTTTAAGCTTTGGCAGCTAAGGCATTCTGAACTGCTTTTTCCTTTTTTTTGTTCAATAGCTTTATTTTTTTCAATTAATCAACCCAACTACTCTATTCAAAATTTTTTTCACTAGTCAGGCACAAAAAATTGGATAGGGTCCCATCTTTCAGCTCTCAAGGTGACCAACTCTTGTTACAGTTGATGCACTTCTATTTTCGCATGCTCCACCCTAGTCTCTATCATGACCAACTTTCCTTTTGTGGCAATAAGGTCTAACTAAACTATAGTGACATTACTAGAAAGGTCAAAAATATTTTTCATCACTTATCTAGTATGCAAAAAATTTTTAAGCACATTCTCATGGATTGCAAGAGTGATTGAAGTTCCAACTAGCATTTGGACATTTTTGGTCTCGGTCAAGTCCATTGGAGGCACAACATGCACATTAAAAGATTCCTTGATGTGATCTGTGATGACTTCTGTTATGCCTACCACATCTTGGTGATGCATGACCAAGACAATAACACCTTCTCGATTGCAAGAGTGATTGAAGTTCCAACTAGCATTTGGACATTTTTGGTCTCGGTCAAGTCCATTGGAGGCACAACAGGCACATTAAAAGATTCCTTGATGTGATCTGTGATGACTTATGTTATGCCTACCACATCTTGGTGATGCATGACCAAGACAATAACACCTTCTCCTATTTCAAGCATTACTTGAAAATATGTGGCATTCCTAGAGATCTATTATGATCATTGGGATTCTCTTGCTGATGATAAAAGAATCTGCTCTCTTGATGGATTGGCAGAAATGGTGGACTGCATAACACCATTGATGACTTAGAAGAGGTTTGATTCATCTCTACTTCCTTAACTAAGAGTTTTAGCTATGTGCTACAAATGGTTCATTGTGGACAAGCAATCTTGTGGTAGTGGTGGTGGAACTTGTAACTCTCACCATTTCTCAGGGTCTTGCTCTATTTCCTTTTTTGGTTTTGGCTCCTTTTTTGGTTCTTGTTCTTCATCATCATCAAGGTTTTTCCTTGGTGCTGTGGATTTAAGCAACTTAGTAAAAGAAGCATTTTGAGCCCTCCTGGAAACATCATTTGTGTATCCCAGGATTTTGATGCGCTTGCACAGCTTTCTAATTAGGCAAGGAAATAGAAGTGTTGGCTTCCCTACCTTCTTTTCTTCAAACTACCTTTGAATTTCCATGAAGTACAACTGGGGAAGATTGACATTGTATTTACCCATTAATATTGCACTTCCCCTAGTCACATAGGTTGATATTCTGTTGAGCCCTTTAGTTAAGAAGAGGTGGTATGTGCCTATCTGAAAATAAGCCATTTCTTCCAAAGTCAACTCATTAAATGTTTTATTATCTTTATTTTATGCTCGCTTCAACCACAAATTTTTGGTTTTTGCATCAAACCTTACGGATATATGCACTAACTTAGTCCCCAAATTTGGTAGGTTCAGAGCCTCTACGATTGTCTTGACTGAAAAAGAGATAGTAACTTCACCAATGTTGATTATGGTTCCTTCTTCCTTATTATGCCAAAATTGGTATGTGTCATCAAGTTACCACTCCATACTTTTAGAGAGAATGTGCCATAGAGGCAACACCTAACGTTGAATTCTAACTACCTTAGGGGAAAATTCCATGAATGACCCATAGTTCATTTCCACAATGACCATGGTCAACATGTATTTCTTCTAGATGGCTTCAAGGCATTCCTAGATAACATCAAGCGTTGTCCTTGTACTTGAGCCTATGGTTCTATAGCCTCTCCTTGGACTAATTGCCCTTTAGTAGGAGCCTCTTGATAAATGCTAAATGATTGGGCATCCTATTTTTCATACTCGACTAATAGGCCTTTTTCTCCTAGTTGACCTCTACCACCTCTCAGGCATTTGTTTGCACCTTGCGAAGGTCCTTCTTGTCCTCTGCTTTTTTGGACCATCTGCAATCAATCAAGGGTTTGATGTCACTAATGTGTTGTTATTTATCATTAATAGGTTTATATCTTACTCATGACCTTAGTTCCATTAAGTTCTTTAGTTCATATGATTACAAAGTTAAAAACATTTCTAAAAAATTCCCAAAAAGTGTTAACTTCCTTTATGATCCTTTACAATTGGCCTCTTTTCCCTTATGTATGACTTATAATGATGGTTATGCTCCCTTGGGTGAGAGAATTAAGGGTTTTGGCATTCATACGAGTGATTTTTCACTAAAACACTTAAGGTTTTTAAAATTCTTACCCTTATAATACCTTCTAGGCAAGCACCCTCTCCCAACTAAATTGAACACTCTAGGTTCAACTAGATTAAAAAACCATGAAGATTGGAGTGGTATGGAGCAAGATATTGCATGTGAAAGTTGGTTGCATAGAGGTTTAAGTCGAGAGAAAAAAATGCAAAAGCTCCCCTAGCTACAAATGATGCTAATGGATTTTGGAGCATCGTAGGGGTTCTATTTATAGTTTTTATGGATACGATCTCAGGTATCCAATGTCAAGGCTAACCTAATATCGGTAGTTGATATCAGCATGCTTTAATTTGCTTATTATGAGGGCATTTACCATGGAAAATAAAGCACTATGATTGGTGGAAGGGTTTCAAGTCAAATCCAAAGTTTTGGGGTAAGTAAGAATTTATATGTAGGCACCAATATGTGTTAGAAGATGAAGTCATCCACATTAAAAGCTTTGAAATATGCAAAAAAGAATTATTAGATCCATGGTGTAGAATGAATTAGTTATATGGTAAGGGAAAGTATTGAATTTATCACTTATGCACTTGGAAGGTTCAAAATAATGTGGTTGCATCAAACAAGTACAAGTCAGAAATGTTATACAAGTGGGTCCTCTCCAAAGCAAGCTTTAGCCCTTAATGCCTTAGTATAACCACACCTAAAAATGTCCATAGGCACAAAAGGGATTGAATGTAATGCATACTTGTGAAACAAAGCACACATGTTAAAACCACCAATTAGAGAAAGTATCTCTATGTTACACAAAACCACAGGTTAGGATCATATGGTCAATGAGATGAGATGGATTTTAGAAGGGATTGCAGGCATTGGGATGTGAGATGCCTTACCATAGGAATAATTAGTCCTTGTGTGTTATTAATGGTTAAGTAATCATTAGCCCTTCTTTCCAAGATTCAAATCAAGTCCAAACCACATTCTAGTAACATCGCATTATTTCATCACTTCATTTGACAACCATAAGACTACCACAATTACAAGGGTAGCATCACTTGGTGTTTTGTCCAAGGGAGGATTTTATTCATGGCACTCTTTTTTTTCTCTTTTTTTAAATGGATTTTGAGAAGCCACCAACCTTTAGGTATGGATAACATGTCTTTCCAATGGAACCCTTAGAAATTTGTTCAATGTCCTTTTATTTTACTCTTACTTTTGTTTTTTGTTAGATCTACAAGGATATAATTACAACCTTAGCAACATGATAGAACATATAGAAGTGGTTGATGTCACACCCTTAGCATTCCCCCTTACTTCTACACTTTTTTGTTTGGGCACAATGATTACGAATTTTTTTTAAGTTTGATGATGGAAAAAAATATTATTATGACTAGGGCAAAAAACTCTTATTAATGGAATGGGTAGATGGATGATGTGGCCTCACTATCCAAACAATTATTCCTTTATGACTTGATAACATAGAGAAAACCTCACCTCAATGGGCTACATGATTGTCTTATTCACAAGTGAGATTACTGACAATGGAAATGAAAAAAAAATGTGGAAAAGGTTGAAAAGGATAGGAAAAATTTGTATCAAGAAATAAGAAAAGAATAAAAATTGTAAAATAAAAAGATGAAAAACACCTATTAATTCTAAATGCTAAGATGGGGTGTCTCCCCCATGACTAGGTGTTTGATTGTGATAAGAATTAATAAGTGGATAGGTAGCCTCTATGCATTTGATAAATAGTATTAACCTTTCATTTTCAAGCCACTAGGTGTCTCTTGGTTTAGTGTTGGCTACGTAGATGAGTTGTTGTTTACACACTTGGTTGTTAATTGTATGATGGATTAGAGTACAAGTTGTATCAACCTTGCGAATGTCTAGCCCATGATTGCATCCTTGATCATGATTAGGTATGCATGGATTCATTTATCTCCCCAAAATGCTAGATTCATTGCTTCTATTAGGTGTTGGAGTAACCATGGATGGTGGCTCTTACATAGACTTAGAGGATGTTGGTTGTGAAATGGAAGGCATTACACTTGATTGAATTTGTGTTGGTTTGGATGATCTAGTAGGTCCATGAGTGTTGCACTTATGCATGGGAGTTATCCTAAAGAAAGGACATTTCTAAGATTATGGTGGAAGCCTATTGGCATTATCATGTCTATGCACATTCATAGCACAAGTGGCATTCTTTTGTTGATGTTATGATGTTGAACCTTCTTGTGTTATTGGAAATGATGTGTGATGAGGTAAAGCATGAGAATATTGAGGATAGGTTGGAGAGTAAGAGGTGTAAGGTGGTGATCCTTTAGGAGATGTTACTAGTTGATGATACTTTGGAGAGTGATAGTAGTGATTTGAAGTAGAGGTCGTAGAACTAATTTGGAAAACAAGTTGTGAACATAATATCTATATGGGATTAGCTAGAAGTAAGGGTAAGGATGGTTTGATGATGGCCTCCCCCATAACTGTGGGTTTCACCACTACGATTAAGGATAGTGTTGAGGCTGGTAATAAGTTCTCCTAAGATACTATAATTGGTTGTAGAACTATCTATAATTACCTTGTGGAAAAGGTAATGTCTTGGGCATGTTCTTCTGTACAAACTTGGGATTTAATACAAAATCCCAACACTCATGTAGATGTGACATGACTAGATAATAGCCTTTTGGATGGTCATATATGTAGATGTCACATCTATTATCTTCGTCTGTGGTTGAGTCTATAGCCTCATTTTCTTTAGCCATTTTTCCTATTTGCTGATAAGTGTTCCTAGCTATTTCTTGGTTCTTCCTCCATTTATTATGATTACTTGATTTTTTTTGCATTATCTTCTCCTTAATTGTTTCTACGAAAGTTGTAACTTTCTCATTTATCCACTCCGACATCTTATCAAACTTTTCTTCAAGTTCATCGATAGACTTTTGTATTGATAAGGTTTGTTGTGGAATCACCTTATCAAGAGCTTCCACTCTCTCCTTACCATAGATGTGGACCTTCTTCTTTTGAAGAGTTGGGTCCTAGTGATATTTCTTAACATTTTCCCATTTACATAGCTCTCCTTCTTCTTTTGCCACATGCTTAATTAACTCTCGAGTCTCATGGGTTCATAGCTTGTATAATTTACCTTGGGCATAAATCCCAAGGGTCTCCCTTGTCTCATTACAAAGCCCATCTATGATGTGGAAAAGTTGTTCTTCCTTAGAGAAATCATGGCCTAGGAATCTATTTAGTAGAGAATAATATTTATCTAGGGCCATGTCCAAGGATTCATGTTATTCTTTTCTCCATTCTTGGATCTGTCTCCTAAAGTTGGACACCCACACATAGGTTTGGTATTTCTCATTGAAGGGTTTCAGCATTGTGGACCACCATCGGATTTAATTTGGTTTCAGTGACCTATACCACACTTTATCTCTATAGATTAGTGTTCTAGGAAAGAGCTTAAGCTTTTGCCATCCACTTTCAATGTTTTATAGGGCACAGGCATCATGGAAGGCTTGTAAATAATGTTGTGGATTCAAATCATAGTCTAATACAACTTTAGGGATATAATTCATATCAAGCCTTGTTAGGTGACTTTCCTTGTGATGCCTGTGGGGTATCTTAATTGCCTTTATGATCTACATGAAGCTCTTAGTGGCCAATAAGGGTTCATTATCATTAGACATGTTGTGAAAAAAATTTCTACTTTTATTCATTTGATTGTGGATGTTGCAATGATGGAAGTAATCTCGATCTTTATTGCCAAACATGCAACATGTCCAAGTACATCACACTCAAATAAGGATACACTTAACATTACACTGCATGCATGCACTGGAAACTAACAAATCTTGAAATAAAAAATCTATGAATCTAACTCTATCTTTCTATTTCTTCTATTTCTCAATTGTGCACCCAAGCGTGGTATTTATAAGTATGCATGGAAGAGGTGATATCAGATCCTTGACATCAAAGGTTGTGCCTCGATATTGAATACTTGACATCATAGCTTTAATATTGGAGCCCTACAAAGCATGATGCATCACACATGCAACTAGAGAAATTTGTATATGGTTTACCTCATAGGGAGGTATTTGATAACTAATGTTATTAGCCCATTTCTACTCCTAGTGAACATGATGAGATGAAAATAGTTTTTAATTCTAAGTAAAAAAAGTTAACAAATTTATTCTATCTTAAGGTGATGGATATTTGATCCTAGTCTACTATACATGCCTTAGACTCATGTAGTCATCACAAGGGTTGAAACACCACAAAATTTTGGGTCTCGACATCATGATTGCAAATTTGTCTAAGTGTCAAAGCGATGGCACTTTCTGCACAGATGTTACGCTGTGTAATGTAGTGCAGCGTAGCACCTTGTTACGCTATGTAGCGTAGCACAACATAGCATCCTATTACACTATGTAGTATAGTATAGCATAGCACACCTCTTACGCTGTGTAGAGTAGCATAGCATAGCACCATGTCACAGTGTGTAGCATAGCATAGCGTAACATAGTTTTCAAGCCATGTAGTGTAGCATAGCATAGCTAGCTTGACACTACAAGCGTCCCATGTCATGCATATAACATGGAATGAGCATAAGCATGGTCCCACCCACCGCACTACCATGTGGCACCTGATTCACATTTTAGGCTAACCCTAGCCCTATAAATACCCTGGGAACACAAGGATTACATTCTAGGACCATTGGCATTCCCCAAGGGTTGGCATTCCTTAATTATTGGCATCTCCCAACAGTTACATTCTGGTACCATTGGCATTCCCCAAGGGTTGGCATTCCTTAATTGTTGGCATCTCCTAGCGGTTACATTCCTTGACCATTGGCATTCCCCAAGGGTTGGCATTCCTTAATTTTTGGCATCTCCTAGAGGTTACATTCCTTGACCATTATCATTCCCAAGTGGTTGGCATTCCTTAGATATGAGCCTTTTTAAGTACTTAGCATTTGGCATTTTGGCATCTTGGCACTAAACTATGTGGGCGAACAAGACCCAGAGCACACCACACCAGTAGAGAGGCAGAGTTGCACATCATGGCCCACTGTAGCCCCATTGTAGCCCTGCAAAACATTGCACGGTACATCATGGTGGCCAACCTGGCAGGCACAGTTCATCATGATGGGCACCAGACTTCATGATCCAATGCCACCAAGGCTATGATTGAGCTCCTACTGTGTCTATGGTACACTCTGTATACCTTTGTGAATTAACCACACTTCCCCTTTTGGGATGGTGCACTACTTTTCTTAAATTGTATTGCATTTCTCAAGCATTTCTCTCTGGCATTTAGTGTAATTCTTGTACTTTCTTACTGTTTCATACATATTTGCATGTTCACATCATTCTTCTTAGGTTGGGACATCCTACTACAATCTAGCTGAGCTGGACCTGATGCCCACGCATAACGTAGTATAAACTCTTTTCACACATGATCATTTTAACACAACGTAAGTCCCTAGTTGATCGACAAGACCATTCAAGGCACCTCATTTCCGTTTTCTTCAGCATGGCCCTCGCATAGATTCAGGGTTAGGCTATGCACCTAATAACCTCTCAGTGTTCTAGCCATCAACATTTTCAAATGCTATAGTTTTTGATGCTAGAAGGAGGACATGAACCACTTCTATCTACATTTTTTATTAGCACTTAGTCAAAACTCTAGATTTTCTAGAGAACATAACAAGTTCTTAGAGTGTAGTAAGCTCTAGCGTAGCGAGTGTAGTGCCAGAGTTGGCCATTTTTAGTAGTTTTCACACTTAGCATTTTTTTTCTTTCATTTTTATACTTATCCATTTTCCCGCTCCCAATAGATTTAGTCATTTTTTTTTCATTTTCAAAGTTAGCCATTTTCGACAAATAGCAACTTTCACAACCCGATTTGTGAATATGAATCTAGATCAACCTTCCACATCAATGTCTAACACGTTTGATACCACAATCCAACCAAAGCCAACCACACTAAGTCATGAACAATACAAATTTTTTTGTGCCAAAATCCAAGCAAGGCTACCAGTCGATTACCTTGATTTAGAAGAAAAACAGGACTGTGAATGAGTCCACTGGAATGGATGGAAGTACAACCCCTCCTTGTTTGATAGAATCCCACTTACGGAGTCCTACCACCAGTTGATATCTCAACTTATCCATGCAAACAAGCATGATACAAGGAAAACCTATGAGAAAGCCTCACAAAAGGAAGAAGATGAGTTTGAGGCCCACTCCAAGCATGAGAGCCCCCTCCACACTATCTTCTAACAACCACCCCCTAGTACAACTACTCCTCAGTTTGGTCCACCCATCCTCTCTGAGATGGTGACCATGCCAATTCAACCTTCCTCGCAAGAAACTAATGCATTTCCCCAACACTATGCTCATGCAGGGGCCACCTCCCAACCCTAGACAACTCAGGTATCCTACGTCCCACCTATCTCATTAGTGTCTATAGTGTTTATCCAACCGACTCATGTGAGGCCTACTTCAATCATTGCACCCATCACTCAGGAAACACATCAACAACCATCCGCTACGACGTTAAACTAGCAAACTCCACAACCAACAATTTTGCCCTATGCTATGAACTAACCCAAGCCCAACCAATGCAACTAGCTGGCACATCCCTAAGCTTGGATTAGGCATTCTAATCCAAAGATTAATGGAGGAGATCAGCTGACTTAAGGCTACCTCCTTTGACACCATCAAGGTTGTGGACTTCTACCAAAATGATTCCATAAGTCCTACATTACCACCTCTTACTCTTCCAACTGGGGTCTAGTTGCCACAATTCACCAAGTACAATGGTAAAGGGGACTCTAATGCACACTTGGTCACATTTCAATATGAATGCCTACTCCTTCAAGCTTGGCCACACACCATCATGCACGTGTTCCTCATGTCACTCATAGGCAAGGCCTTGGATTGGTATCACACACTCCCCAAGGCCTCAATCTCCTCTTTGGAGGATCTCATAAGCCAGTTTGTGACACACTTTAGGTACAACCTAAAGCCTGAAGCAACCCTTGACCAACTTATGCAAGTTAAACAGGGGCCTCTAGAGTCCATGCCAAAATTCCTCCAATGTTGGAATGCTACATTGAGTGAAATGCATGAACCCCTAGCGGAGGCACATCCACTGGTCATCTTTAAAGGTGTAGTAAATGACTTTATTAAGTCCAAACTGTATTATCTAGCCCCGAAGTCTCTTAGCTAAGCCTTTGCCCAAGCAAAATACATAGAGGAAGCAATGCAAGCTAGCAATGACCCAACTTATGTGGCCTACAGAAACCAACATGCTCACAAGCAAAACACAATAGTGGCAACGGTGGCCGCAAGCACAAAAGCAACCAACTAGGGCCCAACAGCTAAGCAACCCAAAGCCTCAGCTGAAAAAACCCCCAACTTTGGTGCCAACTCACCTACATTGGTAGGGGCCACCCCAAGGTCCAAATTTTAGTGCAAGGACCGCTCAAAGTATACACCACTACTGATGCAACCCTTTGAACTACTAGAGCAACTCTTGAAAGCCATGCAAATTCAACACAAATACGTATTGGTGATTATCGGCCAAAAACATGATAGGTATGGTGAACTACTAAGGAACCCCACATTAATAGTACGAAATGAGCCCCCAGTCCCACAATATTTTAAATTGGACCAATACTGCCATTACCATCAATTGGCTGGTCACAATATAGACAATTGTCATGCTTTGCAAGATGACCTGCAAAGAATGATAGAACAAGGCCAACTAGTGATCGACATGGCAAGTCAATCCAACACAGATGATGCCTCCTATGTTATAAATTCCATTAGCATAGGTGGCAAGCCTAAACCTACACAACAACCTTTTGTGATCTGTGTGCCTCCTAACAAGGCAAGGGTCCCCTCCACAAGCAAGAGGCCTCCCTTTGTTATCAAAGTGCCACCTCAGGCACCTGCAACATCCTTTGTGGTCAAAGTTCCAAACCAATCGACCATTAAGATGTTAAATTTCCATTACGCAACAACAACAACCACTAAGAAACCTTTTATTATTAAGGTGCCACAATGAGTTGATCACACAACAACTCCTAAGCCATCCTTTATCATAAGGGTGCCACAATGTGATGGCCCCTCACCTACTTGAAGCCCAACAGTGGGCAACATCTCGATCCCTTCTTCTTCAAGGGTTGATCCCACTAGCAACCCAAGTAGGCCCACCAAATGGCAACACAAGAGGAAAAATGAGCACCTTGCAACCCTCATGGCCGAAGCAAAGGCCATAACCAGCAAACAACAACTAAACACTAGGGCCCCTACCCCCAAGCAGACCAAACAAACCAAGCCTGAGTCCCCTCCACGAGAGATTTGTCTCTCAAGCCACATGGAGGAAATTAAGGCCAACATAACAACCAATGACAAGGACTTCGTAGCTGCACTAACCCAGGTAAAACAAATGCTTAAGCAAAAGAACACAATGTTGAGCTTGTACAACCTTTTCATGACCTCATCTTCTCACTACTAAGCATTGGCCCGGATCTTAGCCTCCATTCCTATTATGGAGGATATCCCTGCAGATGAGGCATCCATATGTGTAATGATGTTACCCCCTACACCGCAAGAATTGGGTTCAACAACCTTAGCCTTTTGTGATGATGTAGT
>MNCI01013460.1:745194-772896 GCA_015680685.1 Gnetum montanum | reverse complement strand
AAAAATATCTCACCTAACTTCTCTCCCAAGTAACTTGGCCAACCAATTAGGAGATTACTTGCCCAACAAGTTAGGAGGTTACTTGCCCAACAAGTTAGGTAAGTTACAACAATTTTGGGTGGTTGTAACCATCAAGGAGATAAAAAAGCTACAACTAACAAGTGTCCTTTGTAGTGGTTACAAACATCATGGATTAAGGCTAGGAAGTTACAACTTCCACATAAAAATAAAAGAGATAATAACGAAATGTCTATTTTATTTTAAACCAAATCCCTTTGCATCGCTGCATAAAACTTTATATATTTAATCATATCTTACTATGGTACATGTTAAGAAAGATGATGAGCTGACCAAAGACTGGAAAAGACCTGTGAATTGGAAAATACTGTACATGCGGCAAATTGAATGGTGCAACCTCTCTCATGCTGACGCTGGCAGAGGTAGAAGCTCAACCTGGACTGGACTTCTGAGAAGATGGCGAGACACAATCAAATCAATGTCTTTGAAGCCAACGCCCAAATGTAGGGTTCAAAGTTCCTGATCATTTTTACCCCTCACATTTGGTGCGCTTCTACAATTTTTCATGCACTTGCACGCCACGGCTTCGACCAAGCCCTCGGCCCTGCACCTCTGGATGCTATTCTGGAATTCGCTCAGAAGCTCCGGTCCCTCAGATTTCCGACACTTGCCTCCCATGCAGACTTGAATCGAGCTTCTTACTTTTGTTCTCGATTCCAACTTCTGCACTACCTCTGCAAGGTCCTGCTGCAACTCTGCATTGGCGCTGTCCCCTGAAGAAACAGTTTCTATGTTCTTTGGAGGATTCATCATCTCTGCCATTTCCAAGGTTGTTGCCATTGTTTGATTGTTGGCTTCGTCAAGATTGCTTTGAATTTCTTGAGAAAGAAAGCGATTGCTATAGTCCTCGTTTCCAGGATTTCTACCGATCTGCTGGAGCTGTGTTTTGGTTGCAACTTGGCAATCTCCATCTGAGGAGGACACAGATAATGAGGTTTCAGCGTTCTCGCTTTTCATCATCATCTTCCCACTCTCCTTGAGTGCCTTTTTCTCTGCCTTCTTCTAACGTTTCCTTTCCTTGCATTCGGCCTTGGCCTGTTCAACCTGTCTTGAAATTATCTCGAGTGCTTCAGAGAGGATCTGTGCTCTGATGCTGTCGGCAACAGGAGCCTCCGAAATGCTCCCTCCAGTGGATGACGTCGAAGGAAGTGCGGAGAAATATCTGGAAAGTTCATCGAGGCGTTTCAACTTCTTCTTCTTCAAAACCGCTCCAACTCTATCCTCCGGCACCTGCGCTACTGATCAAAGCCTCAAGAGCATGTTGCTTCTTCTTGAGCCTGTTGTCGCATGACACAGAGAAAAGCCTTGAGCGTAGCGACGACAAAAACGAAGAGGAATAACAAACGGCGTGGCTCTGATCTGCGAAAAACGCACAGCTTCTGGCCGAGGTGCTGGCCATGGCATATTCCATTGCCAACACCAAAAAAAAAACAAAAACAAAATCCTCCTCCACCTTTTCCTCCTTGTTTATTTTTTGCCAGAGTCCATTACATGTTTTCGTAAACCACTGACCATATTTAAAAGCACTCAGACATTTAAGTCAAGGACATTTAATTATAAGAGGCTCATAATCTTGATACCATTACTCATCATCCAGGAGTCTAGAGAAAAATGAATTTGTTGTATCACTAATAATATTTTTTTTCATCTTTGGATAATTCATTTTCCACGTAATGTTAAGACAAATTTTCTTAAAATTCCATGGATTCAGATTTCTGAAAATTGAGGCAGGTGGATCATCTTTGAAATCTTTTACTCTATTTGTTGGCTGTTCCATGGAATCAACGTATTTATTATTATTTTTTATTGAACTTCCTGCACATGTTTTGTTTTATGGTGGATGACTCCAAACAAAATTAACAAAGTATTCAGCATTGGATGAGCATGTATAGTTCCTTGGTTTAACAAACTGATAACCTAACATCTCAAAGTTGTACTTTGAACCTTCTTTGCTTTAGCAAGCCATATGCATAGTCTTCATCATCATCTCTAAGAATCCTAGTGCAGTAAAATTTCATATTTTCACCATCTGTTGCCTCAAAAATTCAATGTTAAACTTTTGGACACTATAGGTAGATTATCTCTCTCTCTCTTAAATCAACACACAACACACAACGGATGATAAATGGAATACCCTTTCAAAGCCTACTCTATGAAATGGCCAAATGTGCCAACAGTAGTTAAAGTCAACCCCAAACGAGGGGACGTCACTACAACTCCTCTATCCATTAGCATTTGTGTTGGATAGTGTACCATTCACAAAGTACATGTTGATGATGGTGTAGCAACAAACATAGTCTTATACTCCATCATCGACAAGCTAGGCCTAGCAGATGAAATCAGGCCAACCAAAACCACATGTCTAAAAGCCTTCAATGGATCACATGTCACAATCAGGGGTATAATCAACTTAGCCTCTGTGGTAGGAGAGTAATTCCCCACTAGTGAAAATTTCACTGTCATAGAGGAAATGTCAGGTTTCAACATGATTCTAGATAGGCCTTGGCTAGCCCAACTAAGGGTCATCTCCTCTCCTATCCACTAAGAAATCCACCTTCCATATGAAGGTGGTCAAGTTATCATCCATGGTAATAACACTTCCTCTTCGACTATCCGTGACATAGACATGGCGCAAGTTTTAGAAGAAGATTTTCTTGGTGATACACCTATAACAACCAATGCAATGCCTAAGGCTAACACACTTGAATGGGTGGTTGAAGCCAATAGCTTCCTAGAGGATCCTAAGCCTTGCACACTCCCTAATCCATGCCTGGTTAGGAAGCAACTACATGACCAAGACTTTCCCTTGGCCAAAAATGCAGGTGCCTACCTACCCTTTGCCTCCACTTACCATGAATTTTTGACTTTTTTTTACATTGCACTAGCCTATGCGTTTACATTTTGCCCGCTCACTTAGATCATGCATTTTGCGTTGTTTACACATTCGTCAACTTAGCTTATGTATTGCATTGAAAAAACATAAAACAATAAAAACCCATGGCCCAAAAAGGCCTTAAACCAGTCTGTGGCATGGAATGGCCTAAAATTATCACTTTTTGCATTACTTTTCTTTTATTCATACATTTTAACTTTATTTACAATAGGTGTTGTATAAGGTTGTTTTCTTTCTAGTTGATTTTTGCAAGATCTTGCAGGCACACAACATGACCATGCATGCAACATCACACCCTACACAAGCAAGGTAAGCACCAGTTTGCTACGACTATAAATTGGCACAGATAGTCCGCTATGACTATAAACTAGCATAGCTCGTCCTTGGGTCATGACGTTAAACTGGCACAATAGCTCGTCCTTGGGTCATGACGTTAAATTGGCACAACATCCATACTCCGCTATGACTATAAACTGGAATAGACAGTCCACTATGACTATAAACTAGCACAACTCATTTGTGGATCATGACATTAAACTGGCACAATAGTTTGTTCTTGGGTCATGACATTAAACTGGCACAACATCCATTGTCCACTACAACATTAAATTAGCATTTAACAGTCTACTAGGACTATAAACTAGCACATCATGATCTGCCAAGACTTTAAACTAGCATGTTGTTGATCTTATTTGAGCACCTACCACTGGTGAAACCCTTGGGTCACTTGTAGCATTATTGCCTCTCACCATTATATTAATTTTTTTGGAGCATTGACCATTAGTGCGACCTTCAGAGGACTCACAGCATCGTCGCCTTGGCATCTTCACTAGCTTCCTGAGCACTTGCAACTAGCACAACATTTGACACATTTGCAACATCTTCACATCTAGCACCTGCAACATCTTCACATATGACATTTGCACTTGCATTTCAAATTTTGTGGTTTTCTTGTCTTCTCGGAGTTGTGTTTGTAGGATGAAGCCTTAGAGGTAGTCATGCAGAGATGCATCTCATTGCAACAGCAAGTCACCACATTACTCTGATGTGCATGATTGGACTAGTTGAGTCACTCAAGAATGCATCTCCCCCCTCATCCTTATTACAACCTATGCACATTCACTTCATTATCCTAATATCCTCTTATCTCCTCCATACTCATGATTATACATCCCTTGAATGCATACACACTATGATGCACATGGCATTCTCTTTACATCAACTATAAAACCCATGGTTGATGTAACACAATTCATCCTATGGGGAGCCTCTATTGCATGGTCAAAGCCTAGGTGGATGTAACACGAATCATCCCTAGGAAACAAAGCTCATCTTCTTGATGGCCAACTTGCAGCTAACATTCAATAGTAAGCCGAACCCAAAGAAGGTTTGCCTCTCAAAAAAAAAAGAATGGGGCAAAACACATCCCCAAGCAAATTGACAATGTTGTAGCTTCATAATTGGCCCAACCTTAAATTGACTTTGATTCTCTCATAAGCACTCTGATGAGAGCTCAACATTTTAGGGGCAATCCCCTTCATGCCATGGTCACCATCAGCCATGTTGAATTTGCATCTTACATCATGATCCACTATTCACATTTCATTCCCACAGTTCAAATTTCATCTCTCTAGCATTGCCTATACGCCTTGTCCCCTAGCATAACCTTATTCCCATAACACTCTTGAGCATGATAAAACGACATCTGATCTTGTGCTGACGAGTGATATTGGTGACATGATAACTATGGTGTTTTGTAATTCTTTGTCGATGTCTCTCATGCCACTCCTCTAGACATCAACAAAGAGAGGCCAGTGAAACACCACAAAATTTTGAGTCTCAACATCATGATTGCAAATTTGGCTAAGTGTCAGAATGATGCCACTTTCTACAAAGATGTTATGCATCATAGCGTAGCGCAACGTAGCACCCTGTTACGCTGTCTAGCGTAGCACACCTCTTACACTATGTAGCATAGTGCAGCATAGCACCATGTCACGCTGTGTAGCATAGTGTAGCCTAGCACAGTTTTTAAGCTATGCAGCGTAGCACAACATAGCGAGCTTGACACTGTAAGCATCCCATGTCCTGCATGTAACATGGAATAAGCATAAGCATGGTCCCACCCACCGCACTACCACATGGCACATAATCTACATTTTGGGCTAACCCTAACCCTATAAATACCCTAGGAACCCAAGGGTTACATTCCGGGACCATTGGCATTCCCCAACAGTTGGCATTACCCAAGGGTTGACATTCCTTAATTGTTGGCATCTCCTAATGGTTACATTCCAAGATCATTGGCATTCCTCAAGGGTTGGCATTCCTTAATTGTTGGCATCTCCTAGTGGTTACATTCCTTGACCATTGGCATTCCCCAAGGGTTGGCATTCCTTAATTGTTGGCATCTCCTAGCGGTTACATTCCTTGACCATTGGCATTCCCAAGTGGTTGGCATTCCTTAGATGTGATCCTTTTTAAGTACTTGGCATTTGGCATTTTGACATCTTGTCACTGAACTTTGTGGGTGAACAAGATCTAGAGCATACCACATCGGCAGGAAGGCAGAGTTGAACATCATGGCCCACTACAGCCTTGTTGCAACCCTACAAAACATTGCATGGTACATCACGGTGGCCAACCTGGTAGGCACGATTCATCATGACGAGCACCAGACTTCAAGACCCAACGCCACCAAGCACTCCTACTGTGTCTATGGTACACTTTGTATACCATTGTGAATTAACCACACTCCCTCTTTTGGGGCAGTGCACTATTGTTCTTAAATTCTATTGCATTTCTCAAGCATTTCTCTCTAGCTTTTAGTGTAATGCTTGTACTTTCTTACTATTTTATACATATTTGCACGTTTGCGTCATTGTTCTTAGGTTGGGACATCCTGCTACACTCTAGCTGAGCTGGACCCGATGCCCACGCATAACGTAGTATAAACTCTTTTCACACCTGATCATTTTAACACCATGTAAGTCCCTGTTTGATCGACAAGACCGTTCATGGCACCTTGTTTCCATTTTCTTCAACACAGCCCTTGCACGGATTCAAGGTTAGGCTATGCGCCTGATAACCTCTCGGTGTTCCAGCCATCGATGTTTTCAGATGCTACAAGGGTCACCAAGTGTACCACTACTAGACATACCAAATGATAACACTACTGGGTTACTAGATAACTACACTTAGCACTCGAAACTAGTTATATCCATATTGCTTACTTTTAACATGTAAAAGAAAGTGCTTGTAAAGTAAATGATTAACTAGGAAAAACAAGAATAATTATTCTAAGTAAATAGAAATAAAACTAAGTGGATGTTGCAATGATGATAAGCAATCTTGATCTTTATTACTAATCATGAACTGTATCCAAGTACAATTCACTTGAATGAAGACACTATATAATCACTTAACACCATACTACGGGCATACACTTTTAAGTGCTATAGACTAAATTTAGGAAAACAAACTAAAAGAGTTTTGCTACTATAAAATGAAATCTATTACCTTAAGAAATCTTAGTTTGTTCTTATATAGTGTGCCTTAATAAAATATTATTATTATTTTTGAATTACGATGCATTATATAGTTTTATAATGACTTTATATGATCTTACTATCTAAAAATTCTTAGCAAACTTAACTAAAAAGAGTCCCTAAAAATGACACCAATGATGAGCAATACATATTCCTTACACTTAGTCATATGAATCACTAGCATGTATGCATAATCTAGTTGAATTCTGTGAACTTCATTTACCTAAGTAGCCTATATCCTTAGATGGTGAAAGACATGGTTACTAGTCATTGTCTTTCCGATCATACTTGTATTAATCTATTTGTAGGGTTAAGTGTAATTGAGGAATAAATATTTATTTTTACATTTTTTATTATTTTCTTTTATCTTGTAGAATGATTAAATAGATGAAAGGTTTATGTATTTAAATTAACTAATTACTTAACTAAAGTATCTTAAACATGGAGCATTCGTTCCCACTTTCCATACACATCCTAAACATATACTAACATTGCTAGGTTACCAAGTATTTATTACAAGGCATACCAAGTATCTACTATTGGGATTATGAAGCATTAATATATTGTGCTTGATGTAGTCATACTCACATTAATTATGAATTAGAATATTAAATATCCATGATAAGAAAGTAAATTTCATTTCAAGTAAAATGCTAGAAAATAGAGTTAAGATAATCCAAGTGCTACAATGGATGGATGAAATCTTGATTTTATTACCATTTATGAAACTGTTTCTAAGTACATCTTGCACTCTAATAAAATGCCATGTAATTAATTCAATCCACATTGTAGGCACTAAAAAGGAAAAGTTTGCTACATTCTACAAAAAGAAATTATAAGAGCCTAGTTAAGGTATCGACTAAATGATGTTATAAATATAGTGGGTGTGTGCACTTATATAGGTAATGATTATATTAGCATTAATGCATATGCATCAACACATCCTAAGATGCATCAATGAGGTTGCATCGATGAGCATGCATTGACATAGTTACCTTATTTGACACTTCATCACCAACTCTTACCTTCTCTATGAGGTAGAGTTCAAGCTCCATAAAGAAACTAAAAAAAAAGTTGGAAGTAGCTAACATGGAGCTTGAAGTTCTTAAAATCAAATTCACTAATCAATTATCTATTATGTAAAACCTTTTGAGAAGAATAAGTGACTATCATGAGCTACAAAATCTAGTCCATATGTTCAACATTGAATGTAAATAATTTGTTGGTTGATTTTTTAAAATGAAGGAGATATTTCCCTCATTGCCATGCCCATGGGCTTTACTTACACTAGCTCATTTAGGTGAATTATCCTAGACCATCCATGATTGATGAGGTAAAGAGAAAAAGGTGAAGGTACTTTTGGATGTCTTTCAACTTTTAGTAGTAGTAGTAGGACAACCTAGGTCTCTAGCAAAGCAGGAATGTGATGAAGGATCCTGCACTCCATAGGAGCATCCACCTCCAGGCATAATGCAACAGCTTCATTCTATCTTTGTCCATTCAAAAAGCACTTACTAATTTTTATCCAAGTGTCCAAATCTATTGTAAATCACACAAATTTTGTATCAATACAACAAGTAACTTTAGAGTTTTTTTATTTGTTAGAGTTAGTCAGTTAGTTCCATACTTTCCCAAATTTTGTAAGAGATTGATCCCATTTTCTTCACTCAAGGATGAGTTTTGAGTCAGTCATGAAGGTACGTTGAAGCATCAATAAGGAAACTATGTTGATGTATGTCCATTAAAACAACCCCATCAATGCATCTCAAGTTGAGTTGACGTATGTGTATCAATGCTAGTCCTTCTAAAGCCTATATAAATGTGCACAATAGCTGCATTTATGGTACCATGTGGTCAATTCCTTAGAAAAAATCCTGCTGTTTCTTTCTATAGAACTTAACAAATTTTTTCCTTCAAGTACCCACAATGTGGATTGAATTAATTATCCAAAATTCTATTCAACTACATTATGTACCTTGACACAGTTACATGAATCGCAATAAAATTGAGATTTCTTCTATCCATTGTAGTTTATTTTCTATTATTTTACTTTGAATGTGAGCACTTCCTTTTCTTTAAATATGTAATACTATTGATGAGTGGCAAGGTTCCCCTACACTCAACCATACAAAATGAGCATAGCATGTGCGATCCGGTCAAACTCCATAGACTAAATGCCTACATGCCCCATGGAACACATGGGGTTAATCATTCGTTGTCTTCCCAGACTTGTGTTTGTCATGGTGTATGGTTAAGTAAGTCTGAGGTATATGATTTTTATATCTTTTATGTGTTTTTCTCCTATGCTATCGAGGTGAAGGGTTGAGAAACTAACTAACTCTAACTAATGAACTAAGTCTAAATTAACTAGCGTCAACATCCGTTCCCACTTACCATACACACCCTGAACTATGCAACCATAGCTACCAAATGCTAATCGTTATTGGGATCACCACACATAATTCATGTGGTCTAAATGGTCANTGCAACCGCAGCTACCAAATGCTAATCGTTACTAGGATCACCACGCATAATTCACGTGGTCTAAATGGTCATACTGAGGCACTTAACTAGTCTAAACGTAATGAGCAACTGATTCCTTAATTAGCCGTACACATTCGTAAATGCTCGTAATCAAGTCGTACTCATGCCACGCTACTGCAAGATAATAAATAATAGGTAGGAAATAACATGTAAGAAATAGCAAGTAATAAATCCTATTCTATGCACTACAATGTTTATTCACAAAGCTCGTCTTTATTGCCATACACAACTTGCATTCAGGTACAATGTTGCTCGAATAAAGATCCGTTCACTTGCGAACTCCTACTGCGGCCACATGGAAAATATTTTATCTTTGGAGTGATCAATCTGCTAGAGTTTCCCTACTTCTAGTCTAGGATGAGGAATAAGGGAAGTGTCGCCTCTTATTTATAGATTTGGCGGCAGACCGCGATATCGCGTATGTGACATCGTAGGGGATGACACGATATCATGGTTGCCGCAATATCACGTACGCAATATCATAGCTCATGCGAATCACATCTCATCATACCCCCATGACTGAATGAAAACTCATCCTCGAGTTCCTTATAATAATATCGGGATGGTATGGAATTATTGAGGGAAATGGAACTAATGGGATGACATGTGAATGAATCATCATTACAAGACTTGACAAAATTGGTTTTCATGACAACAAGGGTGAACACCTTATTACAATAATATCAGGCCTTTGTTAGCAGCTGAGAAAGAAAGAGAGAGTNTAAAAAGGGACAATAGTGGAATCGATGAAATAGATGTCAAGATGAAAATGAAAAAAATAAAATTAATTGCAAAAATGTTAGGGAAAAGAAGTTAACAAGTGCTCCAAATAGGAATGTCAGTGGGTCCTCCCCAAAGCAGGCTCATGCCCTTAATGCCCTGACAAACCCACATTCGAAGAGTCCATAGGCTCTGGGAATGTCATTTGGAACAAGAGTTAAAGTCTTAACCACAAGAATTTACCAAAAAGAAAACAATGCATCAACCAAAATATATACACTAATGATACAATCGGCAATGAGGTAGATAATGGAGAGAATGATGGAGAGAAGAAAATGGAATGGAATCCCAAGAACAAGGTGGTGTACAACCCCTTGTGGAGTTCATGATTAATGTGACTTAGTAATTCTCATTCCAACTTCGGCCTCAAACTAACCACATCTAGTGACTTCGCATCAATGCATCATGCGAAGTCACTTGGGTAACAAGAATGCATCTCTAAAGAGCCACCACCATTCCAACGATACAAATGAGAGAATGGAAAGCGAGAAAGGCCTTAGTTAGAGGGAACACTTTTGGTTCCATAACCAGTGCTTGTAGCCCAAGTTTATTCATCTAAGGGGTGTGCTTTGAATTCTCACTTTGTTTTGTCTTTTTTTTATTTTCTTCTCTCTTTTTTTGTTATTTTGTGTTTTTATGCGTGAGAACCACACCATGCAAAGACTTCTTATTTTTATTGACTCAGCTTCCGATAATTGGGTAACATTGGAACAGCAAGAAAACTCAAAAAGAAAACATCCAAGCACCCAAGAGAACGACCAACACAAAAGCATCAAGTTCCCTTGAAGTCACACCCTTTGCAATCCTTGAGTCCTTTCTTAGTTTGAGAAATACTCAATCACCGATTCATTTAAGTTCTTATTAAGAAGGAGACTGTACAATTCCAAGCTAAGAGAGACCATAGAAACTGGTGGATGGATGGATGAAGTGGTCTCATTGCCTACCATATCAAAATAAACATACCTTAGTATCAACATTGTGACTTAAAGGTAAAAACCAAACATTAGCAATCAATATAAAAATAGTTCATACCATCATTCCGAACACTTATTGGGTGACAAACTTACAAGGTGGACACACACACATAGACACAAAAAATGGAAAAAGTATAACGATGTTGTAAAACAAAAACTAGAAAAGTTAAAGAAAGTTGTAAAACAAAAATGTGTAAGACAAAAACGTGTAAAAAAATTTAAAAAGAACCGAGGGCCCCATATGATTAGCATAGGTGGCCATCTCCCCCATGATTGAGTTGCAAGGGAGAGATTTGAAATAATGAGCGCTTGTTTGAATTTCTAAGAAGTGCGTAACTTCTCCTAATTGATGATCTTAGATTAAGGGGTGGAAGTTGGCAATGCTCATATTTCAATGTATATATGATTTTGTTATGGGCATGGGTTTCCTCTGTTCGTTCCGTGCATATTTGGTTGCTCCTTCTAGTAGCTGTCAACCATGGGGTGTCTACTACTGGTTGTGTGGTTGCTACATACAGGCATCTTTGTTGCAAAGTTTCAAGGGCACACCTGCAGCATGGAGGCATTTTCTCCATGTCATCACCTGATGAATCACTATATGTGATGCATGAAACTTTCCTCTTCTTGATCTTTCCACATATGTGAAACACCACAAAAATTTGGACCCAGCACTTTCAGACAAGAATCAAGCTAAGTCATGATACTTCCCAGCATGACCGAAACTTGTGAACCTCAAAAATAGCATCAAACGGAGCATATTTTAACAAGAGAGAGTTCCTTGGGACCCACAGGTGAGTACATCAGCATCCAACATCATGAATTTCAAGTTTTGAGTTCAAAATACTTGGTTTTAACCAAGTATATTCTAGGCACACCTTGGTGTACGCTGGCGAGCGTATAGCCCAGCGTACAGCAACTTTCGGGGCTCAAAAACTCATCAAAACATGCTAAATTGGAGTGCCTAGACCCCCCAAGACCTTCCCCAAGGTCCCCAATAGGTCTCAGCCACTTGAAAATCGAATTTTGGGCTCCAAATGATGGTCTTTCATTCCTCTACGCCCAGCGTATACGCCAGGGTGCAGCCAGCATAGAGAGACTTTCGGGCCCCAGAAATGAGTCAAAACGTGCTAGAATCAAGCGTCTGGACCCCCTAGGACCTTCTCCAAGGTCCCCAATAGGTCTTAGGCACTTGAAAATCAAATTTTGGGCTCCAAATGATGGTCTTTCATTCCTCTACGCCCAGCATATACGCCAGGGTGCAGCCAGCGTAGAGAGACTTTCGGGCCCTAGAAATGAGTCAAAACATGCCAAAATCGAGCGTATGGACCCCCCAGGATCTTCCCCAAGGTCCCCATTAGGTCTCAAGCACCTGAAAATCGAATTTTGGGCTCCAAATAATGGTCTTTCATTCCTCTACACCCAGCATATATGCCAGGGTGCAGCCAGCATAGAGAGACTTTCGGGCCCCAGAAATGAGTCAAAACATGCTAGAATCAAGCGCCTGGACCCTCTAGGACCTTCCCCAAGGTTCCCAACAGGTCTCAGGTACTTGAAAATTGAATTTTGAGCTCCAAATGATGGTCTTTCATTCCTCTACGCCCAGTGTATACGCCAGGGTGCAGCCAGCGTAGAGAGACTTTCAGGCCCCGGAAATGAGTCAAAACGTGCCAGAATCGAGCATTTGGGCCTCCCAGGACCTTCCCCAGGGTTCCCAGTAGCTCTCAGGCACCCAAAAATCAATTTTTGACCTTAAAATGAAGAATTTTCATGTGTATACACTGGGTACATTTTTGGCTTACGTTGGCATGCTATACGCTTACGTTGGCATCCTCTACGCTGGCATGCTATACGCTGTCCAGTTGTAACATATCTTGCACCCAGTCAATGTCCACATGTCACCCAACCCGAGTCTAGCGTAACAACCGGTATAAAAACCCCACTTTTCCACTTGTACCGGGGTTGATGGGCAAACTCCCAGAACATACCCAGGAGCAATTACGTTGCGCACTAGAGCTCAAAACCCTCTTACACTAGAAAAACCTGTACACCGTGCACACAGTCTCTACGCCATGCATACAATGCGAACTAGCCCTGCCACCCTCCCATCCACCGGGGCTTTTTGTCTGCCTTGTGTTTCACCACAACTGTGTTAGACCGGTGCACTGTATTCTCATCCTGTAATACCATTGCTACATCTTCATAAAATCGTTTACAGTTTACATAAATTTTGTGTACGTGTTCTATTTACGCCCGTTTACGCTTACGTTCTGTTCGCATCTTTTTTTACGCTATTTCGCTTTGTTTACGCTTGCTACACTGTTTACGCATAACCTAGCGTATAGCACTTTGTTTACACTTGCTACACTGTTTTGACGTACGCTTGGGGAAATCCTTGTCTGATCTGCGTGCGGACCACCCAAGGTGCTTTGCCTTCGTGCATTCCAGCTCGTCCTCAGGCGAAGGCAGGGTCTTCTGTGCTCGTCCTACGATCCCATGGTCTCTATTTCCTTCTAGCCAGAGACCGACAATTTCAGGTAGTATAGAAAATGGTGCTAGAAGGAGGGCCTCTGCCTTAAACTAGTTGTGCTTCAGAGCTCTCAGCATCTACGCTGTTGAGTACACGTCGACTTTTTCCGAAAACCTCCCAGCATTTACACTATACAGTTTAAAACTTTACCTGCAAACTTTCCAGCGTCTACGCTGATCAGCGTCTACGTTGTCCTGTTTAAAACTCACTATCTGCAAGTCTTCCAGCATCTACGCTGTTAACCATATGCTAACTTTGTTTACAAATTCCTAGCGTATACGCTGCTACAGTGTTTTTATGCTGCTACAATGTTTTTATGCTGCTACAGTGCTTTTACGCTACTAAAGCGTCTGGGCGTATACACTGCTACAGTGTCTCAGCTTATGCTACAGTGTCCCAGCGTATGCTACAGTACCGCTACAGTGTTTTTCCAACAAAAACACACAAAACGAGCCCGTTTCAAAGCCGAATTCATTGCGATTCGCACCTACTTCAAACCGGTCTAAGTACTAACGGCCACCAACATGGATCACCTTGTCTAAGGCATACAATACACACAACATAACAATTCCGAGATGACTTCCTCTTACCCGAGATCACCATCCACGTATGACTACGGTTCATAATTTCATACTTAGCCAAATTTTCTCCCGTTTACATTGTACACGGTGGACACTTTGAAAAATCTTCAGTGTTCACATGCCGGACACTCTACATACTTAGCCCGAAACACACTTAGCACTTGTTAACCAACTCGTATGCTACCCCGTCACACATCACCAAGGAGTCATCCCAGACCTCTAACACATGCACCATCATAGTCCCCACACAAGAACAATACAACTTTATCTGTGTGAAGATTCAGGCCAACCTTCCTCTTAACACCATAGAACAGGAGGAAAAATGAAACTTCAAGCGCATATACATGGGAGGTCATGAATTTGTCCCCTCTATATATGACATCATCCCCCTTTCTAAACCTCAGCACAAACTCATCTCCCAGCTCCTTATGGCAAGGAGCCAAAACTCATGGAAACCCACTGAGGAGCCCCAAAACCAACATGATGTAGATGACTTCGAGGCATAATCTGAACCTAAGGATTCGTACCACACCCTCAGTCCCCATGCCTACGTGAACCCATCACTCCATCCTCGCATGGCACAGACAACCACTCACCAAGCATCAACAAGCACACAAGCACCGGTATCCCAACAGAGATTACCCACCCCCATCTCCACCCAGTACATACCACACATGCAAACGCATGGGGCCACTATCACTACATCAGCCCCGCACATCCAGGGTGTCACTTCACAGTTTATGGCTAGGCAAGGAACCATATCCCTTATTCAACAACCCACTCCAACGTGCCACACCCCACAACCACAACTCTGAACATCGCTCCACAGCAATAAATTACAACCCAACAACCTCCCCAACCAACCAATCTACTTATCGCTCAAGAGTGGGTAGAAGCAAAATAGATGATGCAAGCGTTAGTGGATGAGGTAAAGCAACTCAAAGTTGACAACACTAAACAAGTTAAAGTACTAGATTTCTACTGCGATGATCCAATTAGCTCTTCAGTGCCACCGTTAGCTTTACCCAAGGGAATCACACTGCCCCAGTTAACCAAGTATAATGGGAAGGGAGATCCAAATGCTCACTTAGTCACATTTCGATCAGAAACTCTATTGCTTCAAGCTTGGCCCCACACAATCTTGCGAGTGTTCGCTATGTCCTTAACGAGCGTAGCCTTAGACTGGTACCGAGCCTTGCCTCGTAACTCCATATCCTCTCTGGAGGATCTGTTACATCAGTTTGTTACCTGATTTAAGTACAACCTCAAGCCTAAAGCCACACTAGACACTCTGATATAGGTGAAACAAGCACCACTTGAGCCTGTGCAAAAGTTTATCCAACGATGGAGTGCAACCCTTAACAAACTTCATGAGCCCATCCCTGAAAAGTATTTTCTTACGATTCTGAAGGGAGCCATGAATGACTTCATTAAGTCAAAACTATACTACCTAAGTGCTCAAAATTTGAGCCAAGCGTTCGCAAAGATCAAGAACATTGAACAAGCTGCGCAAACCAGCAATGATCCCGCCTAGGTAGCTTACAAGAACCTACACGTTGCCAAACAAAAGGTAACAACGGAAACTGTGGCCGCAAGCACAAAAACAAAAAACACCAGTACCAACCCGCCTGCAACAATAGGGGCCACCCCAAGGCCTAAGTTTCAGTGCAAGGATCGCTCTAAATACACACCTCTACCTGCACGACCTTCAGAACTCCTAGAGCAACTTCTTAGAACTGGGCAAATCCAATACAAACACGTAGCGGAGAATGCTCGCCGTCGACATGACAGGTACTGCGAGCTACTAAGGAACCCCACCTTAGCAGCACCAAATGAGCCCCCAGTTCCATGACATTTTAAGTTAGACCAATTTTGTCATTACCACCAGATGTCTGGTCATGATATCGACACCTGCCGTGCGTTAAAGGATGATCTACAAGTAATGATAGAACGGGGCCAACTGAACGTCAACACCCTAAATCAACCCAGAACAAATGATGCCTCCTATGTCATAAATTCCACTGGCATAGATAGTAAGCCTAAACCTGTGTAGCAACCTTTTGTGATTCGTATGCCTCCCAGCAAGGCAACAATCCCCTCAACCTCCATGAGCAAGGGGCCTCCCATCATCCTGAAAGTGCCACCTAGAGCACCGACAACACCTTTTGTGGTCAAAGTACCACCACCTCACACGTCTACTAAGACATTAAACTGGCAAGATTCAATGCCACCTAGAGCATTGACGACACCTTTTGTGGTCAAAGTACCACCACAGACGTCCGCTAAGACATTAAACTGGGACAATTCACCAACGACAACCGCAAAGAAACCTTTCATCATCAAAGTGCCACAACAGGCTAGTCAAACAACAACAACACCTCCTAAACCCCCATTTGTCATAAAAGTGTCACCACATGATGGCCCCTCACTTACCTTGAGCCCAACCATAGGAAACGTCTCAACCTCTCCTCCCTCAAGAGTCAACCTTGCCAACAACATGGATAAGCCTACCAAATGGCAGCAAAAGAGGACAAACAAACAACGAACAATACCCACAGTTGAAACAAAAGACACACCTAGTATACAACAACTGAACACTGGGGGGCCCTACCCCTCATCCCAAACAAACCAGGCCCAAGCCCTCAACCCATACAAAGGCAACCAACATAATGGCAGACAACACAAACTTTGTAGCTACACTGGCCCAGGTGAAACAAACGCTCAAACAAAAGAACACAACCATGAGCTTGTACGATTTGGTCATGACATCATCGGCTCATCGCGAAGCCTTAGCGCAAACGTTAGCATCCATTCCTGTTACAGAGGACATCCCTGCCAACATGGAATCCATCCATGCAACGATTTCACAACACACACCACAAGGATTGGGTTCAAACACCTTAGCCTTTCGTGATGATGCAGTTAAACGTAACCCTAAACAAGGGGAAGTCACAACAGCTCCATTATCAATTAGTGTACGTGTTGGGCAATGTACCATTTGCAGAGTGCACGTTGATGATGGTGCGGCAACAAACGTAGTTCTATACTCCGTTATCGACAAACTAGGCATGGCAGATGAGATCATGCCAACGGAAACCACCTGTTTAAAATCCTTCAATGGATCATGTGTCACAATTAAGGGCATAATCAACTTGGCCTTTGTGGCAGGAGAACAATTCCCCACCAGCGCGGAATTCACTGTCATAGAAGAGATGCCCAGTTTCAACATGATTCTTAGTAGACCTTGGCTAGCACAACAACGAGTCGTCTCCTCACTGATACATCAAGAAATACGCCTTCCATATGAAGGTGGACAAGTCATTATACATGGCGACAACACTCCTTTTCAAGCTAACCACAACATAGACATGTCACAGGTCTTGAAAGAGGAGCCTCTTGAAGCAACACCCACAACAACCAATACAACACCTAGAGCTAAAATGCCCGAACGAGGGGTAAAAACTGAAAGCCTCCTAGAGCAAACTAGCGCGCCTCTTAGACCATGTCCGCATAAGAAACAACTGCATAATCAAGACTCCCCTATGGCCAAAGACACGTCTAATCCCCACCCACTCTTCACCTTTGTTCGTTGTACATATGTCACCTTAGTTTGCATTATACTAGCTTACGCACTTGCATCTGGCCCGAAAAGGCCTTAAACTACCACCTTTTCACATTATTTTCTATTCACTTGTGCATTTCAATTCATGTTCTCTATAGTGGCTATTTAACATTATTTTCTCTAGTTGCTTTTGTTTACAGGATCGTACGGACGCACATGAATGCATCCACCCTGACAGTCCTGACATCATGACTTAAAAATGATACCACAGAATGTCCTGGCATCATGATGGTAAATCGACATCACAGAGCTCTGTCTGACATGACACTAAATTGTCACATTCATTCACTAGAGTCCGCTAAGACTATAAACTGATTTGCCTCTTCATAGTCCGCCAAGACTAGAAACTGGCAACGTACCATTCGCTACGACGATAAACTGGCAACGTCCAATGGGTTATGATGTAAAACTAACCCATTACAATACACCAAGACTATAAACTTTCTAGATCATTTCTGGCACATTCATCTGCTGCTGTAATTCATGACATTTCTTCATCAATGCCTGCTGCATCATTCATCACACTGGCTCTGACAACACTATTGCTATCCATTTTGTTTACCTTAAGTTTCACATGGTGCCTCCATTTGCATCAGTCACATTCATGCCTGAAGTATTCGCTAACTCATTCGCTTGTGGTTTTCTTGTCTTCTTGGAGTTATGTTTGCAAGATGACACCCAGTGGTGCTTGTACACGGATACACTTCATCACGGTGACAAGGTACCACATTGTTTCTGACGCACGCAACCAAGTTAATCAATCTAGTCAAAAGTACATTCCAGTTCCCAATACATTCTCCATTTCCCCAACACTCTTACTCCCTTTCCTACTCAGTTACAGTTCCCAGATACACCCAGTACACCCCAAAACTTGGAGCACACTATTACACGTTGTGGCACTCTCAAGAAATTGCAACACACAATATGGCACATGAGCATGAGTGAAAAATTGAAAGAAAGCTCTTTCCAAAAAACAAAGAGACACAAAAAAAAGAAAAAAAAGAAAAAAAACAAAATGAAAAAAAAGGAAAAAAAGAAAGAAAAAGAAAAGAGAAAAGAGCAAAGAGCAAAATGAACCACAAGACCCTTGGTACTTCCCATAAGCCTTAGGCGGGAAGGCAGTTGTCTTGGAAATAAACACTCATGTCTCAAAAGCTCAAGTAACATCTCATTGTGCAGCTTTGGCTCTCCACCAACAGGTTTTCTTTAATACCAAACAAAGGGCCTATTCCTCCAGATAACATGACCCACCATCACATGGCCAACAAGTCCTCTTAAACACTAAACAAGAGTCTTGTTCCGCTAAAGGACGCACATCTCATGCCTTGATTCTGAGTCTGCTAAATAATGGCTATTGATAAGGATTAGCATGACCCATGTACACACCAAAGCATCCCCTTTACCATGCACAATCCCTTGATCAGGTCCCAATCCCCACAATTTTCATTTCCCTATCCAGCTACAACCTTCATTTCCCCAATCTTATGTACTACTAAACACGGTGCGATGACATCTGGCCAAGTGTCGAAGGACAATGATACCAAGTTGCTTGTGGTGTTTTGCACTTCGTTGTCGATGCTTCTTGGGTTGATTCCTCCAAGCATCAACAAAGAGGTGCCAATGAAACACCACAAAAATTTGGACCCAGCACTTTCAGACAAGAATCAAGCTAAGTCATGATACTTCCCAGCATGAACGAAACTTGTGAACCTCAAAAATAGCATCAAACGGAGCATATTTGAAAAAAAGAGAGTTCCTTGGGACCCACAGGTGACTACATCAGCATCTAACATCAATAATTTCAAGTTTTGGGTTCAAAATACTTGGTTTTGACCAAGTATATTCTGGGCACACCTTGGTGTACGCTGGCCAGCGTATAGTCCAGCGTACAGCAACTTTTGGGGCTCAAAAACTCATCAAAATATGCTAAAATGGAGTGTCTAGACCCCCCAGGACCTTCTCGAAGGTCCCTAGCAGGTCTCAGGCACTTGAAAATCGAATTTTGGGCTCCAAATGATGGTCTTTCATTTCTCTACGCCCAGCGTATACGCCAGGGTGCTGCCAGCGTAGAGAGACTTTTGGGCCCCAGAAATGAGTCAAAACGTGCCAAAATCGAGCATCTGGACCCCCCAGGACCTTCCCCAAGGTTCCCAGCAGNTAGGTCTCAGGTACTTGAAAATCGAATTTTGGGCTCCAAATGATGGTCTTTCATTCCTCTACACCCAGCGTATACGCCAGGGTGTAGCCAGCGTAGAGAGATTTTTGGGCCCCAGAAATGAGTCAAAATGTGCCAGAATCGAGTGTCTGGACCCCCTAGGACCTTCCCCAAGGTCCCAAATAGGTCTCAGGCACTTGAAAATCAAATTTTGGGCTCCAAATGATGGTCTTTCATTCCTCTACACCCAGCGTATACGCCAAGGTGCAGCCAGCGTAGAGAGACTTTTGGGCCCCAGAAATGAGTCAAAATGTGCTAGAATCGAGCATCTGGACCCCCCAAGACCTTCCCCAGGGTTTCTAGTAGCTCTTAGGCACCCAAAAATCAATTTTTGATCTTAAAATGAAGTATTTTCATGTGTATACGCTGGGTACATTTTTGGCTTACGCTGGCATGCTATACGCTTACGTTGGCATCCTCTACGCTGGCATCCTCTACGTTGGCGTGCTATACGCTGTCCAGTTGTAACATATCTTGCACCCGATCAACATCCATATGTCACCCAACCCGAGTCTAGCGTAACAACCGGTATAAAAACCCCACTTTTCCACTTGTACCAGGGTCGATGGGCAAACTCCCAGAGCATACCCAGGAGCAATTACACTGCGCACCAGAGCTCAAAACCCTCTTACGCTAGAAAAACTTGTATGGCGTGCACATAGTCTCTACGCTGTGCATACAGTGTGAACCAGCCCTGCCGCCCTCCCATCCACCAGGGCTTTTCGTTAGCCTTGTGTTTCACCACAACTGTGTTAGACCGGTGCACTGTATTCTCATCCTATAATACCATTGCTACATCTTCATAAAATCATTTACAGTTTACATAAATTTTGTGTACGTGTTCTGTTTACGCCCGTTTATGCTTACATTCTGTTCGCATCTATTTTTACGCTGTTTTGCTTTGTTTACGCTTGCTACGCTGTTTACGCATAACCCAGCTTATAGCACTTTGATGTACACTTGGGGAAATCCTTGTCTGATCTGCATGCAGACCACCCAAGGTGCTCTGCCTTCGTGCATTCTAGCTTGCCCTCAGGCAAAGGCAGGGTCTTCTGTGCTCGCCCTGCGACCCCACAGTCTTTGTTTCCTTCTAGCCGGAGACCGACGATTTCAGGCAGTACAATATGTTTATCTTAGAGATTTCAAAGGAAAGATCATGGATCCTAAGGCATGCATCTACTGTGCTTAGCCATGCCCTTCCCATTATAATTGGGAAGTCCCCTTCGTTGTTGTCAACTTCAATCACCTGGAAATTAGTTGGGTAGGACCAACCACACACAGTGGTAATAACGTCCTCCACCAATCCCAAGGGAATGGTGATGGACTAGTCTGTGAACTCTAGTTGGATGTTGCTCTTCTTAAGTTGTGGTAGGTTCCAGGCATGATACATCTTTTGTGAAATTAAGTTGATTCTAGAACCTAAGTCAAGAAGAGCCCTATGTGATTTATTTCTAGTGATTTGTAAATAAATTAAGGGACTCCCAGGGTCAGTTTGTTTCTTGGGAAGGTGACCTACCTTGATCCAGTCGGTTACAATATGTGTTAACATAACCGTATGCGTTAAGATCCATTGGATTGAAGGGTGCTCCAAAGTGTTAGATGGTGGAGGAGTGTACATGGGCCCAACCACTTGTTGTTGTGAGAGTTTGTCTGGGCTTTTGGTTCTAAAGAAGAGTCTTCTCTTCTTACAATTGTCAGAACCAGCAATAGGTTGAATATTTACATCTCTCACAACATGACATTGCTGCAGTTGAGGAGGAAGTTCCCCTTGCATTGTTGGAGCAAGAGGTGTTATGGGAGGTACTACTGGTGGAAGAGGTGTAGATGGATTAGGTGGATGATGTGGGTATGGAGTGTCTCCTGGAGGAGAAGGAGTTCTTCTAAAGTACTCCTGAACTTGGTAGTAATGGTGGGGAGTTGAGTGACTCATAGAGTCACTTGGAGAAATCGGCTGCTGCGCATAATATCCATAAGGGTCAAGCTACTGGTAAGGGTACTAATGTTTCGATGATGGCATCCCCCATGAATGTGGGTATTTCCACTACTGATGTTGTCTGATGGGTTGTGGTGGAGTTCCACTTGGATAATATGTTAAGGGTTGGTGGAACTGCCTAGGGCTACCTTGTGGATAAGGTAACCTTTGGGGTGTTTTCCATTGGTTGAGTCTTGGATTAAGCACATACACCCTAGACTCCTGTAGATGTGAGATAATTGGACAACATCCCTTAGGATGGTCATAGTGGTAGATCTCACATCCACTGTCATCGTTTATGTCTGATTCCACAACCCAATCGGAGTTAGTGATTTTCCCCTTACCCTTGTTATGTGCAGGGCCTAAATCTCTCCACTTTTTCTTACCTTTGTCACTACTTTGTTCTACCTTAGAATCTTCTATAATTCTTAAGATAGTTTCAATTTTAGAGTCTAAGGAACTCCATATGTCATCTACCTTAGCCACTATTTCTGTTGTGAGATTTGAAGTGGCAAGGTCTTTCTGTTCACCAACTCTTTGATTGGTGACTCATCCTCTTCATTGCAAAATTTCACTCCCTTCTTTCGAAGGGAGGGATTGCGATTGTATTCTTCTGCACTTTCCCTTTTTCATAGCTCACCTTCTTCTTTGGCTACTTGTTCCAACAAGCTATGTACTTCATGACCTCTAAGTTGTGGGAGTCTCCCTTGGGCATAAGTCCCAAGGGTTCTTCTAGTTTCATGCCTTAGCCCATCCACAATGTGATGAAGTTGATCCCGCTGAGCGTATCCATGGCCTAGGCAATGATGTAACAATCTGTAATAGCGGGCCATGGCAGCATCCAAGGGTTCATGAGTACCTTGCTTCTCGCCTTGGATCTGCTTACGCAAATTGGACACTTTGGAGTACATTTGATACTTATCACTGAATAGTTCTAGCATCGTACTCCACCTCCTAATGGTTTCCAATTCTAAGGACCAGTACCAACTCTCTACTTCCTCAGTGAGTGTCCTTGGGAACAACTTAAGTTTTTTCCACTCATTTTCTATATTATGCAAGGCACAGGCATCGTGGAATTCTTGTAAATGATTTTGTAGATCAGCATTGTATCCCCCTTCAAATCGTGGGTTATTGTTCATGTTTAATTATTTGATTTGACTATCTTTTAAATGCGTTGTGGGAATCCTAACTACCTCCATCATGTCAAGCATACTTCGGGTTACGAGTAGGGGCTCATCATAATCATCTCTTTCATAATGTCTATGATGTCTGCATTGTTCCCTACTCTCCCTACGTCCTTGCCCTTCTCCTCTCTCTTGATTTTCCCATCTAGGTCTCTCATTTTTTCTATCTTTATCCTCTTCGTTGTATTCATGATGGATGTGCCCAGATGTGGAAGGAGAGGGTGAGTTATGTGAAGAAGGGGAACCATCGCCATGACGATGTTTCTTGCCTTCTCTTTGGCTGCTATGGCCCCGATTGTGGTGATGATCTAAGTGCCCATCCTTAGCATGAGTGGTTGTTCCTTCTGTGAATAGTCGGTGTTCACGGGCATCAGAACCATGGTTATGTATCGTCGATCATAGGTTCTGATACCCAACCTCCTGATCATCGTTAGGAGGGGGAACATCATTTGCTAAAGAACTTGTTATAAAGGGTTCCTCATCTTCTATTTTGCTAAGGACGTGCGGACCTTTACCCTTCAGTAGTGTATGTTGACTCTCTTGCCTAGCATCCCTCATATGTTGTGCTTTTGTGGGATGATAATCCCTCATATCAAAATCCTCCATAACGTATTCAGCGTATAATTCTATCATGCCAATCTGTGCCAAGGCACGGAGAAGCATGTTTGGAATAACACAATCTGGGGGTAACACAATGTTACTGTGCAAATCTCTCCATCGCAGCTGTTCGTCTTGATGGAGGATAAAAGTAAAGTTTGGAATATACTCATCAGGATGAGTATAAACTATCTTTTATTGTTTAGGACTTGGCTGATTTCGGCTATGTGTTTTATGTTGCTGACTGTCTCATGTATGGTCTTTAGGTGGTGAGTTGCTCTTATGCGAAGAAGGCATTTTTATCAGTGTGCTATTTCATCGTTATATAAATTTTTCTTTTGATTAACCCGAAGGTTCATTAAGGCTCACAACGATGTGAGTGATATCCTTTATGTTCTTTTCAACACACAAACACTTAGTCCCCAGCAATGACACCAATGATGAGCGTAGCATGCGTGATCCGGTCGAACTCCACACACTAAATGCCTACACGTCCCATGGAACACTTGGGGTTAATCATTCATTGTCTTCCTAGACTTACTTGTGTTTGTCACAGTGTATGGTTAAGCAAGTCTAAGGTATATGATTTTTATATCTTTTATGTGTTTTTCTCCTATGCTATCGAGGTGAAGGGTTGAGAAACTAACTAACTCTAACTAATGAACTAACTCTAAATTAACTAGCGTCAACATCCGTTCCCACTTACCGTACACACCTTGAACTATGCAACCACGGTTACCAAATGCTAATCGTTACTGGGATCACCACGCATAACACACATGCTCGAAGTGGTTGTACTGAGGAACTTAACTAGCCTAAATGTAATGAGCAGCCAATTCCTTGATTAGCCGTACACATCCGTAAATGCTCATAATCAAGTCGTACTCATGCCGTGCTACTGCAGGGTAATAAATAATAGGTATGAAATAACATGTAAGAAATAGCAAGTAATAAATCCTATTCCATGCACTGCAAGGTTTATCCACAAAGTTTGTCTTTATTGCCATACACAACTTGCGTTTAGGTACAATGTTGCTCGAATAAAGATTTGTTCACTTGGGGACTCCTACTGCAGGCACATGGAAAATATTCTATCTTTGGAGTGATCAATTTGCCAGAGTTTCCCTACTTCTAGCCTAGGATGAGGAATAAGGGAAGTGTTACCTCTTATTTATAGATTTTGCGGTGGACTGCAATATCGCACATGCAACATCACAAGGGACGATGCGATATCGCGTACACGATATCACGGCTCATGCAAATCACATCTCATCAACTATCATGCATAAGTAACGTGAGTACAACTAGTTCAAGCATAATATACTAACACTTGGTAATCCTAACAATAAACTCTTAGTAACCTAGTATTGTTAATATACATTTAGGATGTGTATGAAAAGTGGGAATGGATGCTCCACGTTTATGATAGTTTAGTTAATTAATTAGTAAAATTAAATATTTGACCCTTTCTTTATTTAATCATTTTGTAGATAAATAAAATAACAAAAATTATAAAAATAAATATTTTACACCTGACTTACTTAACCATACAAAACAAGTTAACATAAGTGTGATTGGGAAGACACCACCTAGTAATCATCTCCTTTACTATCTAAGGATATAGGGCACTTAGGTAAACAAAGTCCATAGAATTCAACTAACTTATGCATACACGCTAGTGATTCATATGGTTTATTATAGGAAATACCCATTACTCATCAATTAGGATGATTATGATGATATAATATTTTATAATAGGTTAAGAATAAAAAAAGAAATTATTGGCTAAATGGGGATGTCAGGACCTAAAAATGACTATAAGTATACCCTAGGACATATAGCCAAGAAATTAATTTAGAGAAATTATAGAAAAATGTAACAATGCTTAAAGAATGACTTGACATAGCAATGTCTTTCACAAGAAGATAATACACTAACAATTTAAACTACCTATCACTAGCTCATATAGGTAGGGTTGTATTTCAATACATTTATAAATACTTTTACATGTTAGATAATATTACTATTGACACATTTGGCCATTTCATGGAACAGTTTGACTATCATATCTAAAATTGGAATAACTAGTGTTTAAGAATTTGAAAGTAAAACATATAGCTTAAAAGTTGGTTGAAGAATGTTTGGGAGTTATTCTCTACTAAATAAAATGTTGTTGAGGCCTTATTAGGATATGAAAATAAAGTGCCAAATTATCTCTTTAGGCAAACAAGAGTTATATTATTCACATTATTCATCTGAGCGAGCAAGAAGAAAGTGACTGATTTCTTTGTGTAAGACTGAGGGGTTTGAATAATACGGCAGTAATATGCAGGATGAATTCATTCATAGAACAGGGGATTTCAAAGCAAATGGGTTTAACTTGAATTTAGAGCAGAAAGAAATGATCGGCAATAAAATACTTAGCGTTGTTAAGTCTCAGAATAGGACTAAAATGGCAGTTCTAATTCTGTTTCTAATTTCGTCCAGCTTCACCAGCAAACTGCATCAAAATGAAAGCAAAATCCAATGTTGTTTCTCAATAGATTTCAATAACGCAGATTTCAAGAACGCAGTAATGGTAGCTGTTTTAATTCACATCAGGAAATCGTCATGGGAATACAATAAACCAATTCTAAAGCCGAAGTTTCTTGCTGAAATTTATTTTTGATGGCAAATAGACTAGAATCAGAAAGAAAAGGGCAGGAAATTTGCGCAAAAAAATTTTTTTGTTTTGGAAATCTATAGAGAAGGGCATTTGTATGGTTTTGAGGTTCTGCCGCCAAAGCTGCTATTTGAAAATTTGGGGCTGCGGTGGCCAAAAAACAAAAATGAAGAATATCAGTATTTTCTTCCACCTGAAACCAGAATCACACTCTTATCTTTTTGCAGAATTTACGGCAACAAGACTGTTCTATCAGCGCACTAAGCGGGTGGGTTAAACCGACGCAGTTACCAGAGACACTTGCACAACACGCAGAGGTGATTTGATAACCCAGGGCCACATATACGGCACGGCCAATGGCGGATGCATCAGTTTCTTCTTCATTCATGGCCCTTTCAAGTAGCACAACTTCTGCCGCGTGGGGGCACCCACATGAATCTTGGATCCACACCGGAAATGATGAACCTCTGCACGTCGGAAAAAAAGTGGCGATCATGAGCACCAGTAACCACCAGAAAGGCCCGCGTTATCGATCCGTTCTTGTTTGCTGCTTTCCTGATATTTCTATAACAGACTTATTTTCTATACAACAAGCAAGAAATTCAGATTTGAGTTACAGAAAAAAAAGGAGAAAGGCCAAGGTTGGTGTTGTATGTTAAACTCCAGCGGTGTGGCCGTGTCCAACAATCCGCAATTGCAGGAGTTAGCACCAGAACGGGTTAAAGTATGTGGCAATTTCTACCGATTTTGTGCAAAGGTTTGAAAAAAGAAAAAAAGAAAAAATGAACCAGCCAATTACGCCCACTGTTCTGAAAAAATTGTTGATTATCTGCTCAATTTATTTACTAGGGAAGATGAAGATTTTTAGCCACTAGCTTTGCCGCTTACACTCACATTTGCACCAAGGTATATATAAAATTATCACTAGTGTATAACTTCACGAAAGTATCGGTGGTTTAAATATCAAACAAGTTAATCAAAATATATATACATACATATATATTATAACCATTAAAATACCTATAGTGTGAGGCCTTTAATTTAAAACTTGCCTTTAATTTAATTATTATTCCAAGACTTTGATTTTTTTTAATAAATATAGGTTATTCTTCATAAAAATATTTGCAATATTGATGTTAAAATATTTATAATATCACATTACATTTAATGTTAGCAATTTCTCCTAATTTTATGTATAACTTCCTAACTACATAACTTCCTCCTCCTAACTAAATGGGTAAGTTGTAACCTCCTTACTTGGGAGAAAAGTTAGCTAGGATATTTTGGCATGTAACTACCTTACAAACCTTATAAAAAGGCTTCATGGGTAAAGAAAAAAGAGACGAGGACTTTTGGGAAGTCTCATACATCACACTTTTGGAGATCACACTTTGGAAGGCTACTAGTTAGCACTTGGGCTCTCACTTGAAGACACACTTTGGGTCTTGAGAAGAGCATTTGTAAAGAAGATTGCTTGTAAGATGGCTTACTAAAGAAAATATTTCAGCCTCTTTGTCATAGTCCT
>MNCI01013460.1:688484-744626 GCA_015680685.1 Gnetum montanum | reverse complement strand
CAACAGCACACACACATACTCACATTAACTACTGAGTTTATTTGGAGGTATCTGGGCCTTGGTGTTGCCAGAGACCAGCAGGCACCTAAATCCTATTCGAGGACACTCATTGGCGGTCGCGTCCCAAACAGTTGCCAACAATTACATTCATGTCACAAATATACATATTACAAATGTTAAATTTTCTTTTCATAAGTGTAGATTATTTTTCTTCTTTACACATGATCTTTTCCATAATAGACTTATTATTACTAGTTTTTTCTTAAACGTACTTAGACTTGTGGTAATTGTGGTTGAATATCTAATTTTCCTCTCGATTTTAATTTGTTAACTTCAAGAGTGTCTAATTCACATTATTGTATCATGTAGAAAAAGTATATATTGTAATATAATAGGTTTTTTTTTTATATTTTACTTTTCTTAGATCGAAATCAAACACGAGTCAAAACCTAAAGCATTTTGTAACATTATTCTATCCCTAATACATATACTTAATTTTTTTGCTTTCATCTATCTCTCACTTTAATTTCAATGTTTTTGCAATAGTGAGTTTTCTACAGTTAGAAACAAATATATTATTCTCCTTTAGTAGCGTAATGGTTAAGAAGCTCTATTTGTTCTCTTTTAACAAGATGTTACCTCTATTTATTGTAGTATGTAAGCTTATTATTTATGAGCTAGTTATAAATTACATTTACCTCTTACAACCAAAACCTCCATTTTAAATAGTCTTTTATTATAGTTATTTTTTATTCTTAATTATGAGTTTAAATATCTTTAGGTATTTTGAAAAGTTGTATTTTTTGTATGTACGATGTCCATGATGTAAACTTATTTTCTATTTCTTTAATAAATTGGTTTAAGTTTTTCATGAAGTACCTTAATAACCATCCCTGATGAGTGGTGGTGTATCCCAATAATCTACCATACAAGTCATAAGTGTCTATGCATGACCAGATCGTAATCTGTGGATGGACAATTTAATTATGCTAGAAGTTGATGTTAAGTTCATTACCATCGTCTTCCCACTTCGAGTTAGTGAAGTTCAAACATATGGTTTAATTCTCAGTGAGTTATATGATAGGTTGATGTTGTAAGGCTTTTAATGCTTCTAAGGGTAAACAACATTAAAAATGGGATAAAGGTGTAAGTCTAAGTAATGATGAAAATACCAATATATCCTAGCCTAGAGTGATGGATATCTAATCTTAGTCTACCATACATGCCTTAGCCTTATTTGATTATCACTAGGATTAACAAGTGGAATTACTACTGAGAAAATCAAGTAGGACCACTACAGGGTTACCCAGCAATCACACTTAGCACTCAAAACCATTCATATTCATTTCACTTAACTGGTAAACATTGAAAGTAAAGTGCTTTGAAATGGAAATGATTAAACTAGGAAATCAATAAAATTGCACCAAGTAAACAATGGAATAAAGGAACTAAGGAATGATGCAATGATGTGAAACAGTCTCAATCTTTATTGCCAATCATAAAATATGCCCAAATGCAATTTACTTAAATAAATATTTCAATCAACTTCTTAACACCACACTGCAAGCATTCACATTATTACTAAAACTATGAAATGAAACTGTAAGAATCTAGGTAAGGATGGAATGAAATTATTGTTGCTTATATACCCAAGTGTTAGTATTTATAGGGTTTCATAGCCCCTAAGACATTGTATCAATAATGACATAGCTTGAGCTACGATATCATAGTTACAATATTGTTGATATGATATCGTAATGGCATAATAAATGATTTTATCATACCCCACAACTAACTAGAAACTTGGCCTTGAGTTAAAACAAAATGAGGATAGAATCCATTACAAACTTGGGAGGTAGACTTGACTTAACATGACTTTACTATTTACATGACTCTAAACATTGCATTAGTGTTTTACAAAAAATAGAGATAGTTGACCATTGACAAAAAAAGAAAAAATTGAAGTAGTGTAATGTATTCTTATGTTTCTGATGATGGAGGCTCTTCCATTGGCTTTTTCCCCTTGTTGTCAAGCTTTTGAAATTGGTACGTATTTAGGAGCACCTGAAGTTTCTCCTCTTCCATCCTAGAATTATGTACCATCCATGCTACCTATGCAATGTTTTATGTAGTCGATACATCCCACAAGCATGGCAATTGTAAGAAAATTTTATTTTCTTTATGTACTACATTGTAAACTTCCATTGTTCTTCCTCAAAATCCCTAGTCACCTTTCATAATTCTTGAAAAACTAACATTCAGCATGCCATTGGTAGCTATCTTTTACAATCTTAAGTTCTAAGTTTGCCACATGTAATTTTTGCAAGACATATTTTCTATTAAGAAACTCTTTCTCGTACATGACATACACAACTACTACCTATTGTTCATGTTCATTCCTAGGCCTTGTTGCTATTAACATGACCAAGTTAGAATATCAAAGATTTGCTAATCCCATGTGTTCTATAATCTTCTCAATCTAAAAGTCCTTGTTCTTGATCTCAACCTTATTGATGTGGACTAAAGTATCTAAGATGGGTTGCCAATTTGGAGTCAAGCAATGATGGAGTTGATTTCTACCTTTATTATCTAGATTTTTTCTAATTTATTTTCTTATAAATCCTAACTAGATCTCTAAAGTGCTCCTTGAGCTTATTGTGTCTGTTGACCTCATTTTTCCATAAGCTTATTTCAAAAGGTTGATTTCTATCTGATGGCATGTACTTCCTTCATTCATAAGGTTTGATAATCTACTCATATCCTAGTTGATACAAATGAGTTATTCTCATAGCTGATGGATGCTTCCTTCAAGAACATTCTTTTGTTTTTCAATCTCAGTCAACTGGGTGTTGTCTATAACAAGCCTCTTTTTTTCCTCTTCCAAGGTAATGCAAGATTTGACATGTGTGTATTTTTGGGCTTCAATGACTGAGGCATTTCACATTGCATTCTCTTTGTTCATTTCTACTTGTATATTCTAGGTAATCAATTGCCTCACTTGATATGTTCTATACTACTCAAGTTAGTCTAGGGAAATCACTCATGCAAGGTCCCTTAACTCTACTCTTAGAGCTACCAATTTATCTTGTAAACTCTACACTTCATTTTCTACATGTATAGCCCTTATTTCAACCATCACCAGATTCCCTTTTTTGGCTATCAAGTTAGATTGCACTACGCTGATATTAATGGAAATATTGAAAAGATTTTGCATGACCTAGTCCATCTCCAATAGTCTATCAAGAATGTCTTCATGCTTGGCTAGAGTTATTGAGGTACCAGCTTTCATTTGAGCATCTTTATCTTCAAAGATATTGGTCAGTGGCACAACAGGGACATTGAAGGATTCTTTGGTAGGATTAGTTATTACTTCAACTACTCCTACTACATCCTAATGTTTCATGACCACAATTGTGGCACCTTCACTAATTTCTAGCATTACTTGGAATAATGCAACATTCCCTAAAATATTTTGTGCCCAATCTTCCTCTTCTCCTATTTGTAATGAAACTTGCCCGCTAACAAGGTATGTGGAAACTATCGACCTTACTGAGCTTTCTCTTACTTTGTATAGATTGGATCACTCCCTTTCTCCCTAGCTAATTGTATCTATGATTTGGCTTAGATGGATCATTGAGTATTATCACGATGGTGGTACTTGTATTCAAGTTTATCACCTACAAGTGGTTGATTGCTAGGCCCTACCTACTACTACTGATCGATAGCTAGAATTTTATCAATTGGTGTAGAACTTGAAGCATCCTTACTACCTATTGGCTTCTCCATGTGACCTTTCCTAGGCAGCACTAGCTTGAAAATTTTTGCATATGAAAAGTTCTAGGCTTTTCTTGGAACATCATTAGTGTAACCCAGAATTCCCACTTGTTTACAAAGATTCCTTATAAGGCAAGGGAATGGTAATGTTGGTTTACCTACCGTTATCTCCTTAAATCTTTTTTGGATCTCTAGGAAGATGAGATGGGCAATGTTTGAATTAAACTTTCTCATCAAGATGATGCTTCCTTTCACTGTATACATAGAGATCCTATTAAGCCATTTGGTCCTAATATTGAAATAGATTTTCTCCTCAACACTCATTTCATTGTAGTCTTTATCTTCTTTATTGCAGGCTCTCTATAGTCACAAATTCTTAGCATTAGTGTTTAATCTTGTAGAAATGTTTACAACATTAACTCCAACATTTGGAATATTCAAGGCCTTAACAGTTTCCTTAATAAAGTATGGAATAGAGGCTCCTTTGATCTTCACTATTGCATGATCTTGCTTATTCATCCAAAATTAATAGACCTTTCCTAAGTAAAATTCTGCATTGCTAGACAAGCTTGGCCATAAGGGAGATTCCTGGAGTTATGTTTAAATAAATTCTAGAGTGAACTTCATGAATGGATGAAAGTTTAGTTCCATGATGATGGTGAACATTATGGACATTTCCTAGATGACCTATAGGCAACTTGTAAACAACATGAGACGATGTCCTTGTTCAAGTGTTGGTGGTGCCTCTGCTTCTACTTGTGCTAAGTGTTCAATAGCAAGGGTCTATTGATAAATACTAAATGATTAAGCCTTCTACTCTACATGCTTATCCTATGGAGTTTATTCTTCCACTTAGCCTCTTCCATAGCCTCTTGGTCTTTTGCTACCATGTTGGAAAGGTTCTTTAGTTGTTGATCTCTTTGAGGCCACTTGAAATCATCAAGAGTTTAAGGTAATATACCAATCCCCCCACAACTAATTTGAGCATTCCAAGATCAATAGGATTTAATAATTTCACAAATCAAAGTTATAGAAAGGAAGGCATGGCATTGGGAACTTTGCTTATCATAGCTCAGAAAAACTACAAAAACTCCTCTTGCTTTGAAATGGTAGAATGAAAAATGTTCAAACTCCCACACATATATATACTATTTTTATGGGTGCAACATCATTGATATGACATCGTAGCTCCAACATCATAGATGATGCTTGAAATTCAAAAATTTGATGTTTGACAATTATAAGGAAGGAATCTTGGGCAATGAAAGTTAATTGAGTGTAGATGAGATGGATTAAAGATTCTTAGTACATGGATGGATTATAAAACCTTGTGGGAAATGCTCTTTGAGTACTAAAGTGTTTGGGAGGCATAAGATGATGTGGAATTGCTCGTCAAGTATGAGGTACAAGAGTTATACATGTGGGTCCTCCCCAAAGTAGGCTACAAACCTTAGTGCCCTTGTATAAACACACCTAAAAGTGTTTGTGGATACTCAAGGAGATGCATGTAAGACATACTTATGAGGTGAAAAATAACACTATATTATACAAAGCCATAAATTTATGATTAAATATACCAGTGAGGTGAAATGGGATGCAAAAGGGATTGCAAAAATTGGTACGTAAGGTGCCTTACCATGGGCATCATGAATCCTTGTGTGTGATTTGTAATTAAAGTAATCATTAGTCTTTTTATCCAGGATTCAAACCAAGTCCAAACCACTTGTCTAGTGACATCGCATTGTTTCATCCCCAAGACTAGCAACCACAAGACTACCACTATGACAAGAAGTATTACCACTTGGCAATGTAGTTCAAGGAATGAATTTATTAATAGTATATGTTTTATTTTTTTAGATTTCTGAGAAGCTACCTACCTTCATGTGTGGGTAACATGTCTTTTCAGTGACATGGTAAGATAACACTTATTATACTCTTACTTCCATTTTTCGTTATAACTCAATAAAATAACACATCCTTATCAACAGGGTAAAACTCACAATAGTAGTTTTAGAGAATCCATAAGTTCCCTTGATGTCACACCCTTTTCATTCCCACTTGGTTCTTCACTCTTCTATCTAGGCATAATGATCACAAGTTTATTATTAGTTTTATTGTGAAAAGAATATCATCATGGCCATGCAGAGAACCTCTTATTATTGGAAATGAGTGGATGGATGACATGGTCTCACTGTATATGTAATCAGTCCTTCATGATATGATAATATAGGGTAATCTTCACCTTATTAGAACTACATCTTCTTTTATTCCTTGCACTCTATTGAAAAAACAACAAAAATATGTATAGGAAAATAGATAGAAATTATTGAAAATAGAGAAAGAATTTAAAACATTTAAAGAATATCAAATGTTTAAGAAATGGAAAAGTACAAAAGAATGTGAAAAATACTAAGAAAAGGAAATGATTTGGTTTGGTTCCTAAGGTTCATATAGGGCATCCCCATGGCTATCATTGGAAACTATTAACCAAAATATTGAATAGGTATGAGATAATTTAATGAGCTAGATAAAGTTCACAAAGGAATTGGGATTTTCATAATATGGTTTGACTTATTGAATATTAATTACAACAATTTTGTTTAGGAATATTGGATGGTAAATATGCAAAGCCCCTAAAGGATATGTGGCATGGATGACGTAAGGTCCTTCCCATGAGGTTTGGAACTTAGCCTTTTATGGTATATGATTGGGATTATAATACAAGACCTTATCATTAGGTTTGACTGATACTTGTCTAATAAGTGCATCATGCTTATGTTTGGAGAAATTTTGTGTATTTTGTTGGCCATTAGGGCTACAAGTCTATTTTCTTCTAAGAGGTTGAGGTTCATAAGATGTTCTTTCTATGATAGGCTCAAATATAGGTCAAGTTCATTAGCAGTAGCTAACATTTATAGCTCTACTTGAATTGGTAGTGTAGCCAATTTTTTGTAGACCAGCTCATAAGGCGAATATCCTATGGAAAGTTTCAACATGGTCCTATAGGCCCATAAAGAATCATTTAGTTTAGTACTTCAATCTTTCCTAAATTAACTATCAATATGTAATCTCCCTATTAGTCACTTCAATTTGATCATTTGGTTAGAGATGATATAGTGTAGTCAACTTATGATTCACCCCAAGTTATTGCATAAGCCTTTTAAATGTAGTGCCTATGGAGTGTGTTCCATTATCTTAGATGAGTATTTCTAGCACTTCAAATCTATTTACCATGTGTTGTTTAAAGAAATTAGTAGGTTTTTTTTTTGTTGTAAAATCTTTAATTATAGCTACTTCTACACATTTTTTGTAACAATCAACTATCACAATAATGTATGCTTTCCCATTTAACATTGGCATAATGGATCCCATTACATAAATTACCCATTTACCAAAGAGTTTTAATGGTTGTATTCATTCCTATGGCCCTTTATTTCTAGTTGTTATTTCTTTGTTACACTAACATTTCGAACAGTACTAGGTAAAATTATATGCATCCTAGAATATGGTAGGCTAGAACTAGTCTACCATCATTAGCTTAAGTCTTGTTCTATACCCCACGTCCACATGGTCCTTCATGCGCATCTTGTAAAATTCTCTATTGATGCTCTTCCAAAACACACCATCTTATGACTCCATCAGCATAGATCCTGTAGAGATTTCTTTTTATTTCCATATATCTCTTTACTTTATAGAGGAACTGTTCTTTGTATTTCCTATTCCACTCAACAAGAAGTTATTGTGTAAGAAGATAAGCCAATTAATCGATGATCCATGATTTCTCCATCGAGTTGATAGCCATGGTCATTTTCATAAATAAGTTTTCATCAGGGAACTACTTTGACAATGGCTCTTCTAATTCTCGTGATTCCTATCTTAGACTTGACAAGTTTTCTACTATGATGTTTTTTGTTCCCTTCTTTTCAATCATGATGATGTTAATTTCTTGTAAAATTACAAGACACCTAATCATCCTAGGGTTTGCCATTAATTTATTCATCAGAAATTTGATTGTACTATGATCCATGTAAACATAGATAGGATACCTAAGCACGTAATGTCTAAATTTTTCTAGCACATACACCATGGCTATAAGCTCCTTTTCAGTAATGGTGTAATTAAGTTGTGCTTCAATGATGCTTAGACTAGCAAAGTGTATGTAATATGGTCTTTTTTGATCATCAAGCTATGTTAACACTACACCTAGTGCTTAATTGGAAGCATTTGTCATTATGTGAAAGGGATTGGACCAATCTAGAGCTTGAAGGATTGGTGTTTCTATTAGCTTCTATTTTAGTGGTTTGAATGCCTTCTCACACAACTTTTTCCATTGGAATAGTGCATCTTTCTTGGTCAATTCTACCAATGGTTTTACTATCTTGGAAAAATTTTCTATGAACCTTTGATAATACCCTGTATGACCTAAGAATGATCTAACTTCCATAAAGGTTTGTAGCATCTAGGTGATGTTCTAAATGACTCTTATATTTTTTGGATCAATTTATGTTCCCCTTTGTGATACTTTATGTCCTAAAATGATCTCATCCTGGACCATTAAATGGCCTTTCTACTAATTGATCTTTAAATTAATTTCCACAAATCTTTTTAATACCTACTCTAAACTATCCAATGCTTGCTTAAATCCAAGCCCATAAGATAAGAAATCATCCATAAATACCTCTACATGATTGCCTATTTGCTTTTAGAAGATGCTTAGTGCTAATCTCTAAAATGTACTAGGTGCATTGTATAGACTAAAAGGCATTTTCTTGTAAGCAAACGTTCCCCATGGACTAGTGAATGTAGACTTTTCTTAGTCTTTTGATGCAATGTAGATCTAGTTATATCTATTGTATTCATTAATAAAGCTATAGTAGTAATTTCCTACTATGGAATCTAGGACTTAGTCAAAAAATGGTAGAGGGAAATGATCTTTAAACGTTGTGGAGTTCAACAACCTAAAATGAATACATACTCTCCATTGCCACCTTTCTCTGGAACAATGACCAAATGGCTAACATATTCACTATCTACAATGGGATAGATGAATCTTGCATTCAATAAATTTTCCAATTCCTATTTCACTACTTCTTTAAGCTTAGGATTTAGCCTTCTTTGAGATTGGTGGTCAACAGTTGGATCTATGTATATCTTGTGTTAACAAATTCATGGGTCAATTCCTATTATCTCATCATAAGATCATGCGAATGATGTTGATCATTTACTAACTACTTCCAATAGCCTCTTTTTCTAATCTTTTTCTAGGTTGGCATTAATTGAGATTCTTGTTATTCAAAAAGACATATTCTAGCACATCTAGTAGGGCTTTTAATTCTAATGGTTTGGCTCAAGCTTGTCTCGGATATCTAACTATCCCCATTCAATATCTTCTTCTTTGTGTGAATGTGCATAGGGATGTTTCCTTCACAACTATTCCAACTTATCTATTTTTTCAACATAGGCACTTATGATTTGATTTGTTGGTTCCATGTATATTTATTATTCTATCTCTTTATCAGGAATCAGCCACTAGGTGCCTTCTTCTTTAATGGCTACAACATACAGACATTGATTGCATTGTATGCTATTTCCTTGTTGAGCAACCCAAGTTCTCCACACATAGTTACACCCATTATCATTATATAGAATACATGGAACTTAGCGTCTTTGTATAATGCTAGCTTCATCTTGCTTGGATATTTCCAAGGACAAATCTCTAATTCCTATGTTAGCATCCATAGTGCTAAGCCATGCTCTTCCCATTATTATCAAAAACTCTCCCTTATTTTTCCCCACGAGTATTACTAGAAAATCGATAGGGTATGACTAGCCACTAATGGTGGTGATGACATCATCCACTTGACCAAGTTGGATCATGATTGATTAATCCATAAGCTCTAATCCAATGTTACTTTTCCTTAGTGGTAGAAGATTCCAAGACTTATACAAGTCTTGTGAAATTAAGTTTATTTCTGACTTGAAATCAAGTAGAGCATTGCATTTTTTATGACTTGCTATTTAGAGATATACCAAGGGACTTTCTAGATATGTTCTTCTCTAGGGAAGTGATCCTACCTTTATCTAGTGTGTGATAGCTTAGGTAAGCATGTTAGTAGTTAGGTTTAAATTGGTAGAAGATGGAAGCTTAGTGTTCCTTAGAGGAGTGTGTGTAAGTGGGGTTAAAGTAGATGGGGCCCCCATCCTTTGAATCCTTTCTAGACTTGTTCAGAATAATGAACATTTCCTAGATTAAGGTTCATTCATCATTATATCCTCCTATGTGCTTACTACCCTTGTTACATTTTTATATTGTGGTTGTGATGGCAACTCCCCTTACATGACTAGTGGTGGCACTAGCAATCAAGAATTGGAAGGTTGATTTGATGGACTAGCTATTGACTGATGTGCACAAAGATTGGGATCTAGCCTTGGAGTGGTAGTTTTGTAATACTCGAGTGGATAATAATGAGAAGAATTGTGAACTAAAGAATTCCTTGGAGAGATTGGATGTTGTACATAATATCCATAAGAATTCAATTGTCTATATGGATATTGTTCCCTTGGTGGTGGCATTGCCCATGCTTGTGACTATTGCCACTACTACTAGTATTACTACTATTGTTGAGAGTAGGCTCCACTTGCTAGAAGGGTTTTTTGAGATTACCTTGAGGATAAGATAATTGACTTAGCATCTACTTTTTGAAAAATTTTGGATCTAGTGCATATGCCTCAAACTCTTGCAAGTGGGCCATAATAGGGAAACATACCTTAGGATGTTCATACTAGCATACCCTACATTCTTCCTAGTCCTCTGAACTAGAGTTAGTACACTCTTCAACTATAGTAATTTTTTCCTTTTTTCTTGTAACCTTCTCACTCATGATCTCTCTTCTTCTTCTTATCTTTTCCTTTGTTGAATGCTTGTTCAATAATTTCTTCTACTATCTTGAGAGCTGTAGCAAACTTCTCATCCACCAAGTTTCACATCTTCTCTACCTTTGTTGCTATATCATTGACTAATTTTTGAATTGGTAGAGTTTTCTTCTAAATCATATCTTCCAAGGTTTCTTTTTCTTACTTTTCATACATTTGAACATCTTGTTTTCTAATTTATGGATCTCAGTTATACTCTTTAGTTGATTCTCCTTTCTTTAATTCTTCTTCCTCTTTTATCACTTAACCTAGAAACCTTTAAATTTGATGGGTGGTCATTTTTGATAGTCTTCCTTCAATGTAAACCCAAACTATTTCTCTGATTTTATTTCTTAACCCATCAACAATGTGCCAAAGTTGCTCCCTTTGCAAAACTCTATGGTTTAGGCATCTATGTAGAAGAGAATAAAATCTTCCCATTACTATGTCAAGGGATTCATGTGTTCCTTTCTTCCATCCCTAGATTTTCTTTCTGAGGTTAGACACTATGGAATAAGTTTGGTGTTTATTATTAAAGATTTTAAGCATGGTACTCCATCTTTTAATAGATTCTAGTTCCAATGATTTATACTAGCTCTCTAACTTTTTGATGAATTTCTTAGAAAATAGCTTAAGCTTCTACCAATTGCTTTCAATATTCTAGAGGGCATAGGCATCATGGAATGCTTCAATGTGGTTTTGTGGATCTACATTATATCTTCCTTCCAATTTAGGAATATTATTCATAACTAGTCACTTGATGTGACTGTACCTTACATGCCTAGTTGAAATATATATAACTTCTCTGATATTGATCATACTTCAAGTGGTTAGCAGGGGTTCTTCATAGTTAGCAGGTTCACGAGCTTTGTTGTAGTACAAACCCCTCTTATGCTCATAATCTTCCCCATCCTCATACCTATCTATATCCCTTCATTGCTCATAATCATTCTCTTCATCATCACAATGCTTTCTTATGTACTCCTCTCTCTCATAATCTCTTCATCTTTCTCTGTCATGGTCTCTTAATCTATGTTTCATCCTGGCAAACTCTACAGATGAACATGAAGAGGAAGATGAAGCAGTTGGAGAATGGTGTCAACTAGTTCTTCTTCTATGACTTCATGATTCATCCTCTTTTGGTTCTACAAAAGCTCTAGGCCCTATGATCTATCTATGTCTGAAGTCTCTTACATTCTTCCTAAGGTCCTCTACCAAAGTTGACTTTAGCTTTGTGTCGACTAGATCTTCAATATGTATTATCAATGTGTGGGAGTGAGATCCATGAGTTTGATAAACCTTTTCAACTTGAAGTAATCCATCTTTTATTTCTTCCAAGACAACTGTATATCAAGATTATATGCTACTAATTAAGATTTTATGCTGACATGGAACTGATGCAAGCCTTTGCCATCTAGATTTCTTTTTCATTGATTTTCTTATACATGTGATCTAGCTCTAGAAGTATTGTTCTAGCTTCTCATGGTTCTTGGATTCATTCTACCATGCACTTATCTCAATTTCAAACTTCTAGAATATTACACATACCTACTCCATTGAAAGGGTTTGATTCTCTCTAGTCAATCTACTTATGTCCTGGTTGACCCTTACTAGTTACTTCCTCAATTGGTGGATGCCCTCTTCTAAAATATTTTTTTCTTCTTAATGGTGGTTAACCTTGCATTGTTAGTAGCAAGCTACTTATTTTCTTCCTATGTAGTGGTCAATGCCTTCGCATGAGCATATTCTTGGGCTTTGGTGGCTAAGGCATATCAAACCGCTTTCTCCTTTTCTTGTTTAGCCACTTTATTTTGTTGAATCAATTGGTCTAACTACTTTGTTTGAAATTACTCCAACCGATGAGGCATAATGAATTGGGAATGATCCCTATTGTGATCAAAAATCCCAATCATTGGAAAAAAATCAAGGATCCTCAGTGCAATAGTTTCCCAACCTCGAATCCCCAAGGCCTCCGCAAGAGAAATCAAATTCGAGGGGCCCTTGTTAGTCCAACAAATCAACTAGGGACTTAGGAAATGAAAAACATGATAATACAAACATATTCAAATAATTCACAAAAAAATAAATTTATTTTTGAATGCAAAACTCAAAAGTTAAAACTTTATTAAGAAAGAATAAAAAATAGATTAGAGAAATGTGTACAAATGATGCTTATATGAGAAGAAAGGGGTTCACTTATGCAAGAGTTCAAACCTTGGTGAAGCCAATGTGATCTGCTCCATGATCTAGATGCTAAGCCACTCTTGATGCTATCAAACCTTCCTTCACTACTGAAACCTCACATCTATAAGTTGGGTCACTACTATGGGTGAGAAAACTGGAAAATTTAGATGCTAGATTGCTCCATGTTGAGGTTTGGGAATCCCAAAAGTGTAGTATTGACACCCAAAATCCATAAATCTAAGGGCTATAATGCTTCCACACTAGGGTTCAAGAGAATGTAGGTATGGGAACTAGCAAGAGCTCTTAAATGCTTGAGAATGTCCTAAGTGTGGAATTATGAACAATGTTGTGTGTATGCCAAAAATTACTTAATAATGCTAAACTTGCTCCAAATTTTGGAACCTATAAATGGTGTTGGAGTCTAGTTTTATAGGTTATTAGGGTCATAAATGGGGCTACAAAATTTCTATGCTTGTGTTGCAAATTGGCTTCCAATTTCAAGTGAGATGGATGCCCAAATTTGGGGAGTTACTATAGATAGTAAGTGCTTCCCCCATGGGCATTCCATTTACTATAAATAGTAACTAGGGCACCTCTTTCACGTTAGAGATGAATCTTCTACGTTGAGATCTCCACCATGCTTGCTAAAGTGGTTGGTTAACATTGAAGTGCATGAAGTGATGAATTTTTGCTTTTGTGGCTTCCACATTGGGGAATTGAATTTTGCACATTGGGAATGAAGCCTCCACGTTGAGGGAAAGGTGGGGAGGGGGGACTTCCATGTTGAGGAGGAAAAGTTTCTAGGTTGTGCATTTGGTTTCCACGTTGAAGGAAGAAAGTTTTCAAAACCCCTATCCTTCCACACTGGGGGTAGGTGAGATCTACCCCTTGCATGTGTTTCTAGTGTAGAAAAATATATACCCCCAATAAAACCCATCAAATTTTCTTTTTTGGCATTTCAAAAGGAATTTTTAAAACACACACACCCCCCGCCCCCCCTTTTTTCCCAATCCCAAATATAGACACTAGATGACTTTTTTCACTTGGGAAATGAGGCTTTGACCACTTATGAGGCATTTTTCAATCCCAAAAGTATAAAGTATGTGAAATTACCTACTATGGGTTACAATTTTCACATTTACAATAAATTTTTGCCTTAGGTTTCATGGGGTGAAAGCTACATGATGATGATTGGTTATAACATGCAAATTTTTGTGGTGTTTCAATGGCCCCTCTTTGTTGGTGCCTGGGGGATTAACCTAAGAGGCATTGATAAAGAATACAAAACACCACTGCATATTATAACACTACAATGCATATAGGTCACATAAGAATTAGGCTATCTAGGTCACCAAAGTTGCTAGTTTAAGGTTGTGGCAGGTCATGGTACTAGTTTAAGGCCCTAGTAGGTCATGTTGCCAATTTAAAGTCATAGCAGACTATTTGAAAGTAGGCTCTCTTATCAATGATCTATCAAGTACATGTAGTATGGATTTAGATAGAAATGATTGACTAGATTGGCTAGCTCATTCCCATCCATGTTAACTATTATAAATGTTCCACTCCTATAGGCTCTAGTGATAAGAAAGGACCCTTCCTAGTTAGCTAAGAATTTGTCTGCATGCTAACGAACAACCCTGAAGACTAGGTCACCCTCCTTGATCTTGCACATGGTTAAGTCATAGTGATTCTATCACTTCTACCTCTCTTGATAGTGCTCAATGTGAGTAAGTGCTTGCATATGACTCTCCTCCATTGAATCCAAGGCCACTATCTACAATTCCTTACTTTGCTTATCATTGATGAAGTTAATCAAGGTTACTTGAAGAAATGGCACCTATAATTCAAGAGGGGAAATAGCTTGAAAACCATATACAAGGCTATAAGGGTTCATGTTGGTTGCCATGTAATAGGTTCTTCTATATGCCCATAGTGCATGGACAAGCTGCTCATGCCACTTCTACTTGCTATTATTGAGCATCTTCTTGAGCAAATTGATGATGCCCTTGTTGCTTACTTCTGCTTGTCCATTTGCTTAAGGGTAGTATGGTGACAAGAAAGAATGTTTAATGCCTAGGTTGTGACCAAAATCCTTGGTTTCTTAGCTATTAAATTGGGGTCCATTGTCCATAACTATGGTCATGGGTATGCCAAAATGAGCTATGATGTTATCTAGGATAAATTTGCAAACATGTTCAGATGTGATCTTCCTTAGGAGAATAGCCTCAATCCACTTGGCAAAGTATTCGGTTACGATGATGACGAAGTTATTCTTGTGAAGGACTTCGGTGTTATAGGTCCAATGATATCCAACCCCCATCGTTGAAACGACCATGTTATCTGGGTTGTATGCAACTTAGTTGGTAATACATGTATCAGGTTGCTATATCATTGGCATGTGTCACACTACTTAACCTTTTGCAAGCAACCATTTTTCACATGGGACCAATAGTAGCTTGTCTAATCTTAGTGGCCATGGCTTTAGATCTTACATGTCCATCATAAACACCCTCGTGAACCTCCTCTAGGACTATTCTAGCTTTGATTTTACCTAAGCACTTTAGGAGTATGTCATCATAGGATCATTGGCATAATGTGTTATCACCTATGATGACATACTACTTTGACTGCTTGTGTATGGCATCCTTCTAAGTAGTAGTCAGGCCTTGTGAGGATTTACCATGAATAAGGTAAAATTTGATATAATCATACGACTCCTTGGGAGGAGCAGTATCAACGATGGCCACAAAAGTATCATTAGTGTTCTATGTGATGGGAGTAGCATAGTCCATAGTTAAGGTGGGCAACTTGCTAAACACATCTGACATCACACTAAGGGCTAATGTTGCATTTTCATTAGCCATGGAATTTTCATTTCTAGGTATGTGTTGGACATCAATGTTTATGAATTGTTGTAATAACTACTTTCCTAGGTCACAGTAAGGTTGTAAGTGCTTAGCTTTGCATGCATAAACTTCAATTACTTGGTTAACCACAAGTTGTGACATGCCTTTGATGGCTAGGCATCTAATTCCTAGGTCATGAGCTATCATTATGCCTTTGATCAAACCCTCATGTTCCACTATGTTGTTGGTACATGGAAACCCTAAACAATTGGCAAAGGGTCAGATCTCACTAGAGGGAAATGTTACAATGGCAATGGTACTAGCCCCATGGGCGGTTGAAGCTCCATTAAAGTTCATGACTACCTCATAATCCTTGGGCACTTAGCTAACTATGTTAATGTGTTCTTCAAGGAATTCAAAATATATGGCTGCTTGATCATTGACAGGTGAAATTGTGAATTGTACAGCTATAGCTTGACCTTTCATTGAGGATTAAGAGACATAATGCTTGAACTTTTTTATTATGGCTTTCCATCGGGCTATAGGACTAATTTTGTAGATATTGATTGTTATGGCTCTGAGTATCTTGTCCTTGCAAATTATGTTGACTTAGCTTCTAAAGACGTAATGTCTCCATTTCTTCAAAGAGAAGACTAGTGCTAGATAATACTTCCTCACCTCAATGTATCAAGTCTCTTGGGCAACTAACATGTCGCTAAGATAGTAAACAAGCAATTCTACTCCTTCATCATGTTTTTAATAGAGTAGAGAGGCAATGGATGTAGCAAAGATGGTGAGATAAATGTAAAATGATTTACCCTCTTGTGCAAGATAGACTATCAGTAGTGTTATCAACTCTTGCCTATGGTTTTCAAAGGCCTCTTGGCATTGAGCCATTCACTCATAGTAAACTCATTTCTTAAGCAAGTATTTCATTGGTTGTAACTTATTCATAATCCTAGCGATAAACCTATGAATAAACTATAATCTACCTTGTAATTCCCAAAGCTCCTTAAGGTTGGTAAGTGATGCTAATTTTGATATGACCTTAACCTTATTAGGATCTACACATATAACTACTTCAAAGACTACAAGGCCAAGCATCTTACTAGTCTTGAAATTGAAGACACACTTCTTAGGATTGAGCCTAAGCTCATATTTGAGGCATCATTTAAGCATAAGATCTAGGTCATTAGCATGGTCATCATCAATCTTAGACATCATGGCTATGTCATCTATGTAATCATTAAGAAAACCTAACATGTAATCACTAAAGACATAGGTCATGGCTCTTTGGTATGTTTCACTGATGTTCTTAAGGCCAAAGGGCATTATGGTATAACAAAAAGCACCCCATGGGGTCATAAAAGTCATGCTAAGTTGGTGCTATGGGTTGATCCTAATTTGGTTATATCCCAAGAATCCATCCATAAAGGACAACAAGGCATGTCTAGCTATAGTATTGATAAGTTGATCAATACTAGGCAAAGGAAAGTCATTCTTGATAGTTACTTTATTTAGGTCTCAAAAATCAACACAAATATGGATACTCCCATTTTTCTTAGGGACTACCACTATGTTGGATACCCATCTTGTGTAATCAACAACCCTGATAAAACCTACTTAGTAGAGCTTTGAGATTTCATCCTGAACTACCAAGGTCAAATTAGATCTAATCACTCACACGTTTTACTTAACTGGTCTAATGCTAGGATCTAGTAAGATGTTGTGCTAGACTAGATGTGGGTCTAGGCCTGGTATATCTTCATATGACCAAGAAAATGCCTTAATGTTGCTCTATAAGACTTTGGTAATGTCTTGGACATATTGAGCCTCTAGTGAGGAACTTAGTTTAAGGGTCCACTGTGTGTTGTGACAAGAACCTCAACTAGAGAGTCTTTGATTATGTCTCCTGCTTCTATGTCAATGGTTTTGACTAGGTCTCCAAGCCATTCTAGAGGTTTCTCTATTGAGGCTATGTGGTCTACAAGACTTAGACTCTTAGGCTTAAAATCTAGGCAATCAAGGTCGATACACTATTTAATATCATTGTGAGATCCATGTAGACACAAAGGAAAACTAATTTTGTCCCAAGTACTCATACTTTGATCTTGCATGTCAACCAAAAGCATATTGAGTGACACCTAGGTAAAAGTGAATAAAAATGTTAAAAGGCCATAAAACATATGCAACCCTAATGCAATCAAGGCCATCCAAGATCATCAGTGAAAGTCCAATAGAGGCAAACAAAGATCACATGAAGGTCAAAAAAGTAGAAGTATAAGGCTAGAAATAGTCAATAAAGGCCACAATTTTTCCAGTTTTAGACCTTAGTAGGCCATGATACTAGTTTGAAGTCTTGGTGGACTATGATGCCACTTTAAGGCCTTAGCGGGCCATGGTCATATGGTGCTAAAAGAGGGGAAAGGAAGGTCAAAGCGCACTATTTGGTACCATTTAAAGGTTAAAAAAAGGTAACTAGAGTTGTAATAAGACAAAATATGAACATATAAGGTTATATAAAGGCCATAGAAGGTTAACAAGGTCACATAAGTTCAAAAACAAGCCAAAAATTATGTAATAAGGTAAACATCAAGCAAAATAGGCTATACATGCTAAAATTTGGTTAATATAGATAAAAAATGGTTAGGTTTTTTCCAATTTTAGGCCTTAGCAGGCCATGTTTTGAGGCTACAAGGCTATTCAGTGAGTTTGGACATCAATCAAGGCTATTTCTAGGATGTTTGGGCCCAAAAATCAAGTGTTTTGAGGCTTCCACATTGAGCTTAGCATGGAAATAGGGACCCTTAGTATGAAGATTAAGGAAAATAGGTTTTTGAATGCTTAGAGGTCTAAAAGTAAGGTTCTTAGACCTTCCCAAGGTAGCATAGAATCATATACCTTTAAATTGAGCACTCCAAAGGTCTATAAAGGCCAAAAGGTAGGTTCTAAAGCCTTTCCCTCTTGTTTCCATGATAGCTAGCATGGAAAAGAGGGGGTTTATCATGGAGAACCAAAATCAAAGATAAATGAGATCAAACATGGTAAAACAGGTAGCTAGAGTCCAAATCTAGAACTTGTGCATCTCTCGACTTCATTCCAAGGCAATCTAAGGTAATTTTGAGTGTTAATAGATGTTAAAATGGCTCCCCCTCCCCCCCCCCCTTTTTCCACACTAAACATAGTATCCTCAATGTGGAAAGATAGGGAAACACTTGTTTTATGAAATTAGAGTGATTTAGGGGCACTTTGACCAAGTTTCTAGGCCCCTAGGGCTATACACTTTGATTCTTCAAGTTTCTGGCTAATTTTGGGCTTATTTGAAGGTTGATTAAGGTACTCAAGGTCTTCACCCATTTTTTCCACATTGGGGGAGTTACTCCAATTTGTAAGAAAGGGTTTTGGAGGTTGAAATAATGTTAGACAAGCAAAATCTTGAGGCTATAAGGTCCTACGTTTCTTTGTCATAGATCTTTGGCTTCTAGGAGTGCCATCTTACCACAAAAAGTGGAAAAGAAGATTTTTCCCACTAGTCTCCATGTTGGGGAACTTACTCCAGTATGGAAGAAGTAATAATCCTAGATCTAGGCCAATTCGGATCACAATCGACTATGCATGCTACCACAGAAAGTTGCCAGGTTCAAGGGCTATTGATCTATGTTAAATTTTAGTAGTTTTGGACATCCCTAAGTTGATTTTTGGCTTACCCCATTTTCCATGCTAGGGATGAATATTTCAACATGGAAAATTATGGGGAACCACATTTTAGTCGTCTAGGATCAGTCTTGTAAGGTTCAAGGGTTCCAATGGCTACTGCTAGGGTTCTAGAGTGCATGAAAGGTTGTTTGATGCCATTCTAAATGGTTCAAGAGCCCAAAACAAGTTTTTCCTTATGTTTACATGCTAGGAATACTATCCTTAGAATTGAAAAAGAGATCCCTAATGTGAAAGAACCATGCAACTCAAATCTGGACCAATTTGAACCTTAATTGATTGTTCAGGTTAGCCTCCAGGGCTATTGAGGTCAAGGACTAGGGTTTAGTGTCAAGTTTTGGCAACTTTAAGTATTTCTAAGTGTCTTTTCAGCTTCCCCCATTTTTCCATTCTAGGACTATGGTTCTTAGCATGGAAAACTAGGGGGAATCAATTTTTGGACCTTCTAACATCAGTTTCCTAAAGTTTGAAAGCTTCAAATAATGTTGATAGGGTCCAAGAATGCATGCAAGCCTATTTAATGTCATTTTGAGTAAGTTATGGATCCAAAATGAGTCTCCCCATTAATTTAAATGCTAAGTAGCATGGAGGGGAATCCCCAATGTGGAGGCACAATAAAACTCAAATCTAGCCTAGTTTTGACTTCAATCAACCATGCATGCTAGCCTCTGGAACTGTTGGGATCAAAGAGTAGGGTTTGGGGTTAAAACTAGTTAGTTTATTGGTTTGAAAAGTGTTTTTTGAGCTTTCCCATATTTTTCCACATTGGAGATAGAATTTCCATAATGTAAAATTATGGGCAAATATATTTTAACCTTTTGCATCATTTTCAATCATGCATGTAGGTCCTTAAGGTTGCTAGTGATGATGGTTAATGCTTGGTGTTAAAATTTTGCTATTTTAAAGGTTGATGAGTGGTTTTTGGGCCTCCCCCCTTTTTTCCATGCTAGGACTTTTATGCTCAACCTAGAAAATTGGAGGAAAATATTTTTGATCATTTTTGGTCACTTTCAAGTATGCATGTAGGCTCCTAAGGTTACTAGTGTCAATTGCTAACTTCTAATGTTAAAATTTGGTTGTTTCAAGGGTCTCTAGATAATTTTTGGGCTTCCCACACCCCCTCCCCCACCTTTTTTCTACATTGAGGATTTCATGCTTAGCATGGAAACTTGGGGAAAAACCTTTTGATCCTTTTATGATCAATCTATCTATGCATGAGTGTTCACAGGGTTTCTAATCTTGGCCATCAGTGCCTTAGGTTAAGATCTAGTCATTTTAAAGGCTGTGAGGCGTTTTTTAGGCTTTCTCCCCTTTTTCTCATGATAAGGGTGGGAGACTCAGTGTGAAAAAGGTCTTCCTTATTGAAGAAAGTCAAATCTAGGCCAAATTAATAGCTAATCGGCCATGCATGTCAACCTCCAAGGTTGCCAATGTCAATGGTTGATGTCGAGTGTCAAGATTTGATAATTTGAAGGTTTCTAAGTGTTTCATGAAATCTCCCCTTTTCTTCCATGTTGGGAATGGTCACCCTAGTGTGGAGGAGAGGGGGATGACACTTTTGTACCATATTTTACCATTATTACAGCTTCCAAAACCTTCAAAGGGTTCCGACAGGGTCTAGGAATCACCAGGCATCAAGAAATGGTCATTAGGTCATCAATATAGGTTATTTTTGGCTTTCCCCCATCTATCCACGTTGAGGGTGATAGGCTTAGCATGGAAGAAGCCTTCCCTAGTGTGGAAAAAATCAAATCCTTGATTTTGACTAGTTTTGATGAAGTCTGGTGGGATTTCGAGGCTGTTAAAGATGCTTGGAGGGGTTCTAGGTTGCATGGGGCCCACTTTGGGATCAAACTTGTGCTAGATGAGTTTTGGATAGAAAAAGTGAGTGTTACCCCCCTTCTTCCATGATGAGCACTTCTACCCCAATGTGGAAATCCATGGTGTTTCTCCTTACCCATGTCTTGCCCACTTTTGGAAACCTAAGGTTGGAAAAGGCAAGTTTGGGTTACTAAAAATAGAAAAATATTCATAATTCTAATGAATTTGTAAAATAATAGGCATGTTTCCATGATTTTCATGGTATTCCTAGCATGGATGCATGGGGTTAAGGTTTCCATAATGTTTTAAGTGTTAAAATTGGTAAAAATCTCAACATTGATGCAAGTGTTGGTCACGAGTGAAGGTGCAAGGTAGGGCCCACAATCCAAAAATTTAAAATTTTGAAAAGTGAATTTGTTTCCCACCCAAAACTAGCATGAACTATACTTTCCCCCCTTCTACTTCAATGCAATTTTAGTTATGGTGAACTAAATTGGTAGCTAGGGTTCCAATGTATGTGTTTAGGTTTTAGATGAGTTTTATATATCAAATTTTAAAAAATTTCACCATAATTTTCATTCTACATCAACAACGCATTTTAGGAGAGCATTGGTAGAGGTTCTTGTGGCAACAACAACTAATTCTTAGTGTGGAAGCCTCCCACCTTCTTCCAAGACAATGTTGATCTCTCATCCTCTTCATTTTTCAACCATTCCCAACATTGAGCATGCCATGGCACCAAAGAAACAAGAGGGAAAGAGCAAAAATCCAATAATTTAGAAGGTGGATGAACATGCTCAAGAGTTATAAGAAGTTCCTAGGCCCATCTCTATCGAGCCTTCTTTTGTTATTTCTTTAAGGTAGGTGGTTCTAGCTTTTTTTGCCTTTATTTCTTGTGGTTTTTCCTAGTTTTTTACTTCCTATGTGTTAAGGAAATTTTTTTAGATCTACTTTGCTGAAGTGATTAAGAAAAAATTTTGAAAAAACCCCATCTCCTATTTTGGCTATTTCCACATGGATCTATAGTCGTTTCATTATTTTAGCTTTTGTAGATTTGATTTCAAAAATAGGAGTTCTTGTTTCATGCTTTTTTCCCTAAATTTTGGGGTATGGTTGTTTATTTCAGATCTAGCCTTTAGGGTTTCTTAAAATTAAATTTTAACAAAATTCTATCCCATTATTATGGTGTGAATTTAATGCGTTTCAATGGTTTTGGCTATTTTGACTATTTCCATGGCTATATGAAATCTAGTTTTTGAGTTTTTGAAGTTTTGATATGAAAAAGAAAGAAAAGTTGTATATTTGTTCCTCATAGAATGGCTACACATTTGTAAAATTAAAGGTTATGGATTTGTAACCTTTTTTTAAGCTTTCCAATGACTATGATTTCATTTAATTTGACCTTGAAATGAAGAAGGTATGGTTGTTTTCCTAACGTTGCGCAGTTAGATTGTTTGTGCCCCTTTTGCCATTTCATGTAATTTTGTGAATTTTTTCTAAGAAAATGGTAAAGGTTTTGGAAATTTTCTATTCATGGCTTCATATGCATTGGCTTTAGCTTTTCAACGAAGGTAGAATCACTCCAATTGAACTTAAAAAAAATTTCTATGAATCTTTTACTAAGCATGTATAATAAGGATGTTTTTGCCATTTTCATATTATTGTCCAAATTGATGAGTTAGTCTTGCATAAATTTTTTGAATTTTTTCTAAACATAGTTGTGTTGGGCTTGATTTAAGCTTTCAAATGATGGTGGAATCACTCTATTTGGAGCTCAAAAAAAAATTTTATGAATTTTTTGCTATGGCTATGTGAATCAAGGCAAAACTCATGGTTGTAGTACATTAGCCATTTGAAAATAGAAGTGGTTGATATGTATAACTTATGTTTTTCTTTTGTGAACATGTAAAATTAATGCTTAATTTTGCTTTTTCAAGATGAGTGAAAAATTTTTCTTATTTTAAATAAGCTTTTAGGGTGGCTACATGGCTTTTTCTAAGTTTATTATGCTTTTTTTAAATTTGTGCATAACTTAGATGATTTTTGTTAAATTTACATATGCTTTGCATAATTTAGATGTTTCTTCTAAACTTATTCTTGTTCCTTAAATTTATGCATAATGTAGATGCTATTTTCTAAATTTATGCATAACTTGCATGTTTTTTCTAAGTTCATGCATAACTTAGATGCTTTTTCTAGATTTATGCATCATTTAGTCTAAGACTTAGTTTTAGCTATAATGTTTTGGCTATAAAGGCTATAAAATATGGTAAATATTATTTTATGAAAAATTTTAAGCTAATATAGATAAACATATAAGAGCTTTTTACAAAGGCTAATTTCACCTCTAACTTAGAAATTTTTTGTTAAGAAATTCCATTGGTCATAATTCAAGGCTGTAAGAATGTTTCCTTGTAAAATTACTTAGAATAATTTAGATAAACATCTTAGAGCTTTTTACATAGGCTAATTTCACCTCCAACTAGATGTTTCATCCAAATTTTTTAAGTAATTTCCATTGGTCATAATGTTTTTATGCTTTGCTTTATGTATGGCCTTTTTGAGACCTATCCTCATCATAGTTGAGTTGGTTAATATCTTGTGCTATATTGGTCATCTTAAGACCAACACCCCCCCACATGACATGCCTTTGTGAAGCTCTCATTGTGGTTCAAACCTAGGGTAAGGGACTTCCTTACTTACCTCCTTGGAAACTTCAGTGTCATGTTGTGCCCACACTTGTTCATGGATGTAGTCGAAGTTGTTGTGGAGATCCTGTTACCTTAGGCATCCAAACTAATTGCTAGATACATTACTGATATGCCACTTCCTAATACTGTAGGGGAACCGATAGATTCTGTAAGTCCACATTTCCTTTTAGAGATCTAGACGATGCCAGAGTATAGTTAGTATAATACTGACAATACTTTGATGGTGAAGCGTAAGGCCCACACATTATTCCAGAATTTACCTAGCAGCATGTACCATCTACAGGGGTAAACATGATTATTGTAATGCTTTTATACTTTTGGCTTGATTACCTTTCCTAAATTCATTGATTTTACAACTTCTTGTAGGTACAAGGTCAACGATCAGGGCTTAATCATCAATGATCAAATCCTGGTAGTTGCTCAAACTACTTTGGATGAATTCACTAAGAGTTTCAAAATCATAATTGTTTTGTATCGATAGTTAAGAGGGGACTTTAATGAATATGCCACCAATTTTAACCATCTATACAAAAAGTGTAAGGATGATAGGACGATGCACAACTAGTGGGTAGATGCCAATATCATGGATCAAACCTTTATAGCTAGGACCTCCACACCATAGTAGAAAATGAAAGGTAAACGTAAAGGCTATAACTTCTAGTGTTTGTATGGCTATAACTTTGAGTGTTCTATTGCTTCACTTAATCATTGAAATTGTTCATATTAATGCTAAACTTTGGTTATTGCTTCGCAGGACCTTCCACCTCAATTGATGTCACTATACCACTTTCCAGTTCATGTCATGAGGATACCCTCATCCCAAAATTTGATGAAGTTACATCAACACAATAGTGGCTAAATGGATAGGCACCTGGATACATTCAAGGAAACATCCATTATGTAGGTTTTCTCAATGTATTCATGGCACCTATCCCTTCCATTCCCACTACAAAGATGTTGCATGTCATCGACTCATTCAATCATAATGTTGGTCATTTTAGCATCATCATCTGAGGTGTGAAAGTAAACATGGACATAGGTGTTGGCCTCTTTTGTAACTTTTTTGGTGTCCCTACTAATGAGGTAAAGGTTCCCACTAGGACAATAAGGGAATTGGACCATCATGAGGAAGTTCTAAGTGGCTTGGTGCCAACATAGGCCACTTTGGAATTTTGATGGATAGCTTCATGAACCTTGATGAAAAGGAACCACATCCTTTATTTAGGTTTCATGCATTTCCCAAATTGCTATAACAAAAGAAGGTAATCAGCCTAGCATAGGAGTGGACCTTTAAGAATGTCTTGATGGATGGCATCAAATTTGATTAGGTAGTTTCTTTGGCTACTAGTCTTCAAAAGGAGATTCTTAGACTCCATTTTGACACCTCTATGACAATCCATACATACTTTGCATTTTTTGTAGGTTATCTAAAGAGTTTTGTGGAGTTTTTGGTGGTGTATAAGAATGAATAATGGATTTCCCAAGACCCAAGACAACTTTCTAGGCCTTGGATAAAGCACAATTATCTAATAGTCTAGGCCCAGAACCCACCAGAGGGGATGGAAGATACATTATCTATCACCACTAAGAATCTCGATGTTAGGAAATATGAGTCTCCTAACAATATTAATGATGATGAGCACCTCTCATTTCCTACTAGTGTTTAGGATGCCAAAAAATGATGTATTGAGGTCGAGGGGGTAGCCAAGGAGAAACTCAAGAGGCCTATGGAAGAGGCAACCTCATCATTAGATTAGCCCACCCTGAAGAAGCTTAATTTTAAGCTTAAGCCATCATAGCAAATAACTGTAGGTATTCTTTATTTAAATTTTTCTATTTCATGTTTTAAAAATTTATGGGTACTTTATGGTTTCATGTGTTAACCAATTTTCTATGTGCTATGGTTGTAGATAAGCATTAGGTTATAGCTACCCAAGCTGCTAAAGAGGTACAAAAAAGACATGCAAAAGAGGCACTCCTAAAGCAACCTATGATTGAGGGATTTTCCAATGTAGGTATAGATGATTTAGATTCCTTGTTTGATTAGGTAGTACCAGGTACCTCTTCCATCATCATCCCAAAGGAGGTAGAGGAGGAGGAGCCAGGTATGCCTATGATTTAATATTTTTGTTATATCTCATTGGTTATCTTTGGTTGTCATCCTAACCTTTCGATGATTGTTATGCTTATAGTAGTTTCTGAATCACTAAAGCTTGCTCTCGTCTCTAAGTTTCATGTGAAACCATGGGTAGAGACTCCAAACAAGGTGGAGTTCTTGCATGGGATGTCTAAGGACTTCATCAATTAGTAGCATTAGGTTGCACCTGAGATAGGTAAGAATTTTATGTTATGTGCTCCAATCATGGGCTTTTCTTGCATTATGGATATCTTAGGTTTTGTTTTATGGTTGCATTTTATGCTTGTGTAGTACCCTCCATGGAGTGGGACCCTAGCAGAGACATGGAGATAGACTCCTTGCCTAAGCTTTTGTCTGATATGTCTAGTGTACCTATGAACTTATACAAGATAGATATTGATGTAGTGATGTTATGCACAAAAGCTTCATGGGAGCTAGAGATTTCTAACAAATCCCTATGGGAGGAAGTTGTGACCTTAAGGGGAAATATTCAAAGGCAAGAGGACACAATTAGAGATCTTTGAGATCATAAAGCCTTTGTGGAAGACCAAGTGGCTAACTTAGGAAAGTTACAAACTAAGGAGATCACGTGGACCCACTACTGGCATGTTGTTCAAGACAGAGTAGCAGTCCTACAGGAGATGGCATAACAACATATGTAGATGTACCTTATCTCTCAAAATGTTGAGGACGGGAAGGATCACTGCATTTGGATTCTTGAGTGGGGCAAGACACAAAGGGCCCACAAGCAATAGTATAAGGCCAATCATGGGGCCTACCTAAAGGGGCTTAAGGAGGAGTCAATTGAATAGTCCAAGAGAGAGTTGTTCATTTAGGGGATCTAGGCAAAGAGTGCTTATCAATGTTTTGAAAATACTTTCAAGGTGGAGCAATCCCCTACTTTTCAAATTACCACTATTGCAAGTGAGACCTCTATAGATGCTACTACTCATGAGCCTCATACTTGGGCTCTTATAGATAGGACCAGCATTCTTTCTAGCATTGATATCAGGGATATTTACTAGGTAAACATGACAAAGGAAAAGATCCTCCATTGTTTGGAGGAAGGCCTTTCCCATCTACCCTCAAAAGTAATGGAGCCAAAATCTCCATAGGTTTGATATATTTTATGTTTTAGTCTTTATTTTAAGTTATGATTTTGGATTTAGGTTACTAAGTAGCTATATTTTATTGCATTTTAGACCTCAAGAAACATTGTCGGCCCTAACAATGAGAGTGGGAATGATCCACCACTTCCTCCTCCAAATGCCAATCAATAGCCTTCTTCAATTTAGCTTGTTTTTATTTTTATGTTGATGGCTATGATTAGCTAAGACTGTTATAAATGGTTGTTATTCTTTGACATTTTTTCCACACAATGTGGCCATGGCTATGTATGTTATGGACATTTTAATTTTAAATTTAAATATTAGTTTTATTTTGGCTATATGCATTTATAGTAGTAGTGAATGTTGTAAATGTTGTAAACCTTCAAAATGATTATGTCACTATTTTTGGTTATAAAATCAAATGGCCAATCAATACAATAATAGGCTAAGCAAAGAGAGATATAGTAATAAAATGGATGCTTGTTAGTCTTAGGCCATTGTAGGCACAAGTTATATAGTTTTTCCAGTTTAAGACCATGATAGGCCATATTGCTAGTTTAGAGTCTTAGCAAATTGTAGTGCTAGTTTAACATCTTAGCGGATGTGGTGCCAATTTAATGTCTTAGCTGACAAGGTATGAATGAGACACTTTTTTGATGTTTAAAACATAAGTAAAAATAAATAAAGGTTGTAGATAAAAATGCAAACAAACATAGGCTACATGCACTAGGCTATGTGCATAAAGCATAAAACAACAATTGCATATGTAATAAACTATAAATGAAAAATAAGGCTATATGGCTATCAGTGCATCTAGTCATAGAGGCATGGGAAGGTTAAGAAAAACTTCACTTATGTAGATTCTTCCTAATCTTTGCAAGGTTAGGGAGTGAGTAAGGCCTACTCTGCACAAGCTTGTATTTGCCATCCCCTTTGCTTATGATGTTAAAAGGAAGTTCATCTCATAATGTATCCAATTACCTATCATTATCATCATTGGTTGTCTTGGGTTTTTTCTCTTCATAACTAGGAGCTTCTTTTTGAAGCTCCACTTCAAACCTCTATTCTATAAATACATTGTTGATAGCTAGGGGAACTGCATTATCACCATGAATGATGATTTCACATCCTTCATAAGAAAGGTGAATTTCTTGATGGATGGACGAGGACACAACTCGTAATTGAGCCAACCAAGGTCTTCCAAAGATTAGGTTGAATCCTAGTGTTTGTTCCACCATCAAGAAGTTGGTGGTTACAAGGAATTATTCTCTACCTACAAAATCTAAGGAAATAGACCCCTTGATGGAAACTCCTAATCCATTGAAGGACTTAAGAGATGTGGTTGTTGTAGGTTTTACTTGCTCAATTAAGCCCAATCATTCAACAATGGTACATGGGATTATGTTGGTTGTAGCTCCATCATCAACGTGCACCCAATGTATTTTAAATTGTTTTATGTGTATGATTATGAATAAAGGGATTGTAGTCACTTCACCATTTTAACGATTAACCTTAATTTTGCTATTACGAAATGTTAAAGTTGTTGACTTCTCCTTCCTTGATGAGGGAGGAATCATCACTGCATGGATGGCTTCCTTGTTAATAAGATTTTTCTTACTAATGGGTATGAAAGCCAAGATTTTGACTAGTGCCTCACAATGTATGACAAAGGTCATGATCAAATACAAGCTTAGGGTTGTGTTTTGCTGCTTGAAGGATTGCTTGACTTGGTCCATTGCACTAAGGAAATTTTTATCATTGGTTGTGGGCTTGTCATCCAATTGTGCTTTATTTTCCCCATGCATCCCAAAATGCAAACTGCAACTTTAGGCTTTGGCTATTATAGCTCTTCCTTGTTGTTTTGGTTGTGGTCTTTGGTGTCCTCTAATGGCTTGTTAGATGAAGAGGCTAGAATAGAGGAGGTCATGGGTATAGCTAAAATGTAAGTGGGCTTTGGTGGATCCACTTCCTTTTATGCCTCTATATGCTTATCTCTCTTGTTGTTAGGCTTTTGCTTATGCTTCTTCCTTTGGATGGCTATAGTTTTTTGGTTATCAGCCATTGACTCTAAGGAAGAAGTAGCAGCATTGGCCAACATAGGGAATCATTGTGTAGTTGGTTGGATTGCAGCTATTTGGATTACACTGGGTTGAGAGACCTTGATGATAAAAGGTTTCCTCAAAGGCATTCATGATGGTACTCTCACAATGAAAGGGGATCTTGAGCTATGGGAAGCTAAAGAAGCTCTTTTATTGTAGAGGGATACTTGAATCATGAATGGTTCTCTTGTAGGTCTTCAATTGCCATCAATGTTGAATGTTGAAATAACATAGGGACTATCATTAGCATTCAGTGGGTCTTTGTAGACTTGCATTAACTAGTTTTGTGGCTGAACTGGGTTAGAAGCATCTAAGACCAATTCCCCCTATCTATCATCCTTTGAAAGTCATCCTTCAATGTAAGGTAGAAGTATGTATCATGACTAGGCAGTTGATGATAATGGCAAAAGTAGTCTAGCTTGAAGTATCTAGGAAACTAAGGATCATCCTTCATTACCCAAGTGGGATCTTTGGCTATTTCACATAGTTGCTCGTGTTTCATTTGAGTTTCTTCAATCATTTGTTTGTGTTGCATGTGCCCACTTCTTAATAGTTGATCTAGCAACTCAAATGGTTTTAATGATAATGTAGTGTATTTAGACTTGTCCTTCTTTTCAAATTTAGGTCTACTTGATGTTAATGCAGTTGTTCTAGAAGTTGATGGTTGGTAATTTTAGTCATTGGTGGGGGCCTTACATGGGTTGGCATTCAGCCCTTGGTTCATGGTCTTTATTTCTTTGGTTACAATTTTTTTATTTTGAAAAATGTCGAGTAAGTATATTCAAAAAAAGAAGCTATACATTGTACAGCGCGGGCTAGGGTCGCTAGCCCCACACCGGAGAAGGAAATTACTGGGAACTCTCCTAGGGCCACCCCGTCGTAGGCCTGCTAGCTAGTGGAAGGCCAACCAAACCACCAATGTAAAACCAAAAAATCCTCAAGAGGACGTCCCCGCCCCCCCAGGGCACCATGTCCACCCACGTCGGCCACCGACTGGGGGACCTGGGCAGTAATTAGTTACAGCTGCTAGTACGGGGCTAGCCTGATCTAGCTACGTGGCAATGCCAGTTTTCTTCAATAATCTGGGCGATGCTGGTCTTGCGCTTATTGGGGATGCTCGCCATCCAACCCTGCACAGGGAAGTTCAGGCTTTGCTCCTCGAAAATGTCAGTGGCCCCACCCTTTAGCTCATGCCTTTCCTCCTCTAGGGTCTGCCCCTGGGGCACCGGGCTCTAGTTTACGACATGGGGGATGGTCCTATAACGCAATCCCTCAAAAACCCGCTGTGTTGGTGTTTGTAGCGGTGCCATAGTGGAGGTAATTTCTTGCCAAAACTTGGAAATCCTGTTGGAAAGGACACTCACATGAGGGAGAGCTGCACCTTTAAAAATGCAATCATTCCTAGCCCGCCATAGGATCCAAAGTGTCGCCAATGTAGACAAATTCCTGGAGAATTCTAGAATGTGGAGTCCGACCGTTCGCCATAACTGCGTGGTAACGTGGCATTTGTGAACGAAGTGCTGCAAAGTTTCAACATGCTGGTTACACAGAGGGCACTGGGTACTGATTTCCAGTCCCCGAGACTGTAGAGTGGTGCGAAGAGGGAGGGCCTGGTGGAGGATCAGCCACCCGAAGGCTTTAATTTTTTCTGAGAGGATACCCTTCCACAGTCGCATCCAGCGCGGATCAGCTAGAAACCATTTCTACAGGAGCTGACTTGGGTGGAGAGAGAACACCTCAGCGCTGCTCAACGATCTGGCCTACGTGTAGAGCTGCTGCCAAATGTGGGAGTCAGAATTTACCATCAGCCAGGGCCTGTATTTCTTCTTTCATTACAATTACTACAGTAGTGTTGTTTTGTTTACTCTCTTCTTTGTCTCTTTGAGTGTGTTGGTTTTTATATGATATATAGGCTAGATCATGGCTAGCCTCTGCAACATCCTCTCTATTTTTAGTTTGGAAAAACACTTGGCTAAGAGAATGTGAATCAAGATAGTAGAGTTTAGACTTCATGAAGTCATTAACTACTCCCTTGAATATGGCTAACAAGCGGGTTTCAACTATGGGCTCTAGTATTTCATTTAGCAGTTGTTGGCGATCGTTTGGGATGCGACTGCCAACGAGTGTCCTCGAATAGGATTTAGGTGCCTGCTGGTCTTTGGCAACACCAAGGCCCAAATTCCTCCAAATAAACTTAGTAGTTAATGTGAGTATGTGTGTGTGCTGTTGCAGCGTGCGGTTGTGAAAAATGAAATGATTGTGTTATGTGTGAACTATAGATGACTTATCTTAAAGAGATTCAGCCAACTTTGCCAAGTACTGTGAGTTATTGAGAGTTCCTATTTTGTTCAATTACCTAGTTTACGCGATCCTTATAATACCTACTTGTAACAAATAAAATTTTGCAAAAACATTTGAGCACAACTTTGTGAATCTACTACTAATTTTCCCCAAAGAAAGAGATAGTTCCACAAGAAAACTAGAAATAGAGCAAGATTCAATGGAAATAGACAAAAAAGAAAGTAGATTTGCGTGGACCTCAAATATTTAAACAAGGTAAAATGACACGAGTAAACACTTCACAATAAAGCTATCCCAAATTCAATAACTATGAATTGTTCAAACTTCCAAGGCTCAAATAAGCAATTTCTTCAAGACAATCCTACTATGCTACCAAAAAATTGCTACATAAACTAGCACGTATGAGACTCCATTTTGGCTAGATAATGAACATCAACAATTGCATTCAATAGAACCTTCAAAAGACTTGACAATTTCTGATTGAAATACCACAGAGATTCACTTCAAAGATAAAATAAAGCTATTCTGGTCTCATCAAAATACCAAAGATTTTCTGAACCCTCTTGACTATTGAATCGTTTAATGGCATGACTACAAGTAGAGGCTCTCTTACAACGATCTCAATAGCAGTTCCTATATGTTGCACAATAATAAAATTTACTAATAAAATGCTCTTAAGGTTTTTAAACACAAGCACTTCTATGGAAAAATTTTAACAGAAATTTCCTATCGGGCAACAAGAACGATAAGAGCAATCTAAAAATCCCAAAATTACTTGTCAAGGATGATACTATCTAAACCACTAGCTAAACAATTTAAACAAAACAAAAATAAAACATAACTCACAGGACCATGGAAAAGAGGCTAAAATCTTTTATTTAGCAAGCCGTCAAGCAATCGTTCACAATTTCTTCTTACAAGCTCTTCCCGGAATCCAAAGTGTGTCTTCAAGTGAGAGCCCAAGTGCTAGCTAGTATTCGTCCAAAGTGTAGTATCAAGTATCTTCCCCCAAAAGTCCTCTTATAAGGTTGACATGGTAGTTACATTCCAAAATATCTNTAAGTTTATAACCAGGGCTTCACACTATTAGTGTATGTGATATTGTAACCATTTAAAATTTTATTTTTGATGAACTGCAACTCTAGTTCACCAGCATCGGCCCAAAATATCTCTTGACACCTATCTTGGTGTGCCTTTGTGTCTCTGTTGCCGCATTCAGCGGACTCGTATGTGATATCGAATGCATCGGTATCGGGCATGGTTGCTGTTTCGGATGGCAGGTTCCAGGAGGAGTGAATGACATACCGCCTAAAAATTTGAAATGCGTTCTTTGGGAAAAGCCCTGTTTGGCGAGGTAGCAACCTGTAACAAATTATTGGAAGTTATGACGGTGAGCTGGAAACGTGCATGTTGTTGGAGCTATTTTCTTTGCAGCCTTTGTTCTTAGCCCGTGGATTTTTTTTGTAGTGCGACCATGGCCAAACCTTCACCTGGGACAGAGACAATCATTTTTGCAGATTCTTCATGAAATAGTAAGGATCAGAATGTCGAAGCGTAGGTTCGGATTCAAGGATTTCGGCGTAAACAGGCTGGGTCTCCTAGGCGATTCTACCATTCCAGGGTTTGAATCTGCGAAATCGCAAGGGTGTCTATACATACCGTCACCGACTAGAGCCCCCCAACGACCACTTTGAAGGTTATGTCCTAGACAACATCGAGTACAACGAGGGTTTCAACAACATCAATATTGACAGCGATGGTGGCGATAAAGAAGTGGATCTGCTGGATGTGTTCATGGCGGGAATCAGGAAGAAATGGATGCCTTGAATGCTGGAAATGATTCTGACCAAGAGGTTTATGCTACCACCAAGGCCATCGACATCACCCACAGCCATCTCAAGAATGATTTTGACGATAATCTGGATTTTTACAAGGCAGGGCCAAATATAAAACATGAACTTAACAATGGTTAATAGGGATTTTAATTTCTTATTGATGCATTCATGAATGGGGTGGGCTCTTCTTAATCGATAAAGCTCTTCAATTATTTTTTCAATCTTCCTATCACACAGGGGCATGATAAATTTTCCTTTCCTTGGTATCATCATTTGAAAATGGAAACACTATATCTTCACTCAACAAATTTCCACATGAAACCTCTAGTATTAAAATATCAATAGGACACAACCATCATATTTTTTTTATTTGAATATCTTCTATGTATCATTCGTATTTTATCACCTTTGTTGTTCCATGAAATGGCTAAATGTGCCAACATTTCTACCCCCTTAAAATCTTAAAGAAATTTATGTAGCCTCACTTTTAAACTGAAAAATACTGAAACTTCCATAGAATTTTTACAGTCAAATAGAAATCTTTTTTGAGGAAAGTTCCCATTTAACATAAAGTAATATGGGACAAAAACCTCATTCCTAGGAAAAATCAAACTACACATAACAAAATATACATTATCAAGTCCTTCATGGACTATTCTTGGGATGGAAACTGAATTGTTAGGGTTACCCTAGTGGGAATCCTCATCTCTCTAACTGTTTCATAGGAAATATCTGATGTGATGAAGGCAGTCTTGTTGCTCTCGGGCTTAGTAGAGCTCTCACCTTGATCCATAGGAGCTTTCTCTTCGACACCTTTTTCATTTTCCTTTTCGAATGAGCTCTTCTGTTCTTCTCCATTAGGTCCTTCATTTTTCTCTCGGGAGACAAAAGCTTCTCCCCATCCCCATGATGACTCTTCATAGGTTGGTGGTTCTTCTTCTTTTTCTTTTTCTTTGGAACAATCTTGATATTGCCCCCAAACATTGGACTCTATATCCAAACCTCTAGTGAGAAAATAAAATTCATCAGACAACCAAGCCATAAAAGGATACCCTTTTGGAGCTCCACAAGATCTAGCCTTTAGGTAAGTCTTTAATACATGCTCAGGGCAACATCCCATCACATATGGAATAAAAGGATTTTTCATTGCTTTCTCAAACTCCATTAGCTCTCTCTAACTTTCACTACTCAACATGAATTGAAAGATGATGAAATCCTAAGCACTCTAACCCTCTTTTTATAGGTGCTAAAAATTTAAAATCCCACCCAAGTTTCTTCAACCAAGCTTCCTTCTTTTTAGGCATTTTAACCATTTTTCATAATCCTCACTAAGTGGTGGATAAGTCACCTTCTCCACTTGTCAAACTTGTAAAATTCCACTTGTTTCACTTGTAGGCTTCCACTTGTCCCATTTGAAGGTAAACTATTTTCTAATTTAAATACAGCATAATTAAACATATTAATTGATACTATATTCCTAGTAATATTTACATAATACTATATACATATATTATTTTTTGTAATGACATCTTCAAGTTGTATGCAATTGTCCCAAATAATGTTTTATATGCAAAACATTATATGGAAATTGCAATTCCATGCCATCCAAAGTTGATAATCTGTAAGTATCCTCTAACAATTGCTTTGTAATTTGAAAGGGACCAATCCATGTAGGGGTAAACTTATTTGGTTTCTTCATATTCCATAACAGGACAAGGTCTCCTATCTTGAAAGTTCTTTTCAGAGCTTTCCCATCAAACCATCTTTTAACTTGAGAGGTATTTTGTAACAAATTATCTCTTGCTTTCTCTACTTCAGCTTCTCTTTTGATAAGTAAAGTCATCAAACTTCTATCTTTATCAGTTTTTTCACTATATCTTTGTACAAATTCAGAAGCTGAGCTTACAATCTTGTTTGTAATTCTTGTTGGCAAACCATAGACTAAGTTATACAGTGATGTCCCAATAGCTTTCTTGAATCTGATTCGATCTGACCATAATGCGGATTGTAGATAATTGATCCAATTTCTTGGATTCCCATCCATCAATTTCTTGATATAAGCAATTAGCTTTTTATTAGTGGATTCTGCTAGGCCATTTCCTTGAGGATAATAATTTGATGAGGAAAATAAGAAAATGAATTTTTTAGATGCCCACCTGATAAATTCTTCGGATTTGAAGGTCGGTCCATTGTCTGACACTAATACTTCAGGTAGACCAAATCTACTTAGAATGTGGTCTTCTAGAAACTTAATCACATCTGATGCCGAACTTCCTCTTAGAGCCTTTGANTTTCAACTGATACCCAAAAAATCCAATTGGTTCATCTTGACCTTCATTATCCTTTTGTGTTAGAACGGTAGTGATAGAATCATTTGAAGCAAAAGAATATAACCAAAAATCTTCTTTAAGCCTAGGCTTTACCAAATATGGAGCCTCTTGTATAGCAATTTTAACTTCTGACAAAGCTCTCTTTGACTCTTGTGTTTTCTCAACTTGGACATCCTTTTTTAGCATATGCATCAAAGGCTTGATAATTTCAGTAAATCCGGGGATGAACTTTTTCACAAAATTAATCTTCCCAAAGAAAGATCTAAGAGATTTCTTACTTGTGGGATGGTCGATATTCTATACTACTTGGATTCAGGAATTGTCTATGGCAATTCCTTCGTGACATATCACATGGCCTAATAAAATTCTAGATTTAACCCCGAAGATACACTTCTTAGGATTTAATGAAATACCAAACTCATGACATCTGTCGTAAACTTGCTGGAGATGATTAATATAATCTTCTTTTTTTTAAGAATATTGTAATATCATCCAAATAAACCACCACGAATTTGCCTAATAAATCCTCAAATGCTAAATCCATTGCTCTTTAAAAAGTAGCTCCAGCATTTGACAATCTAAATGGCATTCTTTGGTAGGCAAAAGTTCCCCATTTGGTGATAAATGCTATTTTGTATCGATCATTCTTATCTACCATGATTTGATTATAACCTGAGAAACCATCTAAGAATGAAGGAATATACTTGACAACCTGAGACTTTAATAAGCATCTCATCAATTCTTGGAAGTGGATATTTATCCTTTTTTGAGGCATCATTCAGATTTCTAAAGTCTACACAAAGCCTTATATCACCATTTTTCTTTCTGACTGGAACAAAGTTAGTAAGCCATGTAGAATATCGTACTAGATATATGATTTGTGCTTACAACAACTTCTTGATTTCAGCTTCCATAGCTAGTTCAAATGATGGCTTGAATTTCCTTTGTTTTTGCTTGACTATTTTGCAACCTTCTATTAGAGGGATCTTATGTGTCATCACATCTTGCCTAAAAGCTTTAAGATCATCATAAGACCAAGTAAAATTGTCCAAATTATTTCTTAGACATGTTAACAAGTTTTGCTTGAAATTTGAATCTCTTTCCTTTGTAACATTCAACATCTTTGGCATCTTGTCTAATCCAAAATTCACTACCTCGAAAGCTTGACTATCTGGGTTTTGTATATCCTTTCCAGTAAGTAAATTTTTCTTGAACTCATGTTCCAAATCAATCATCCTTTTTGGAATGAAATTAGCTTTAGAATTTGATGACATTTCAAGCATCACTTGATCCTCAAATTCTTGTTTATTTTTCATAAATCTTAGTACTTGATCATCATCTTCAAATACTTGTAAATGTCTTATATTATCTGGTACTGATGGCTGATGTTCTTCTTCAATCATGACATCTTTGTAACTTTCTAATATTTGCATATCCAATGTTGAAGCTGCCTTTGCCAAATCATCTGCTATAAGATTCTCTGCTCTGTTTATATGCTCTATTTGGCAATGTTGAAACTGATCTAACATCTTACAAGCAAGTTGCTTATAAGGTCTTAAGAATGAGCTCTTTACGACACAGTTACCTTTTACTTGTTCACAGACTAATCTTGAGTCTCCTTTTATAGTGATTTCTTTGATCTTTTTGTCTAGAGCTATTCTCATACCAATACATAAAGCTTCATACTCAGCCTTGTTGTTAGTACAAGGGAAAGATAGATGAATTGCTTTGAGAATTTCAGGTGAATCATTCTTGAATATAACTATTCCAACTCCTGCACCTTTTGAATTACATGAACCATCAAAGTATAACTCCCATTTATCTTCATTCTTTGATTGTTCTTTTTCAGGACTACAACTTTCTTGGAGTGTACAAATTTTGTTTTCAACACCTCCTTTTTCAACCATTTTACTTCTTCCATTTGAAGTAATGTTATCAATCATCATAGGTTCACTATAGATGTATATCTGATTTGGTTCTCCTTTCCAAGGTAACCACATGTGAGAATAATCTGTTGATATGTAACCTGAGAAATTCTTGCTCCAACTTCTACTCAATAAGAGACTATGTGAATCTGGTATATCTGCCACTTGAATAGTTACTCTACTTCTGATGCGAGGTTCAGAAGCAATTTCCAATAGAACACTTGGTAATTGACCCACAATCTTCACTCTACTTTTATCCACTTGAACAATCTTTCTATTTGATTTTTCAGGAATCAAACCAAGTTTCTTACATATAGACAATGGCATTATAGTAGACGTAGCTCCAGAATCAACCAAACAATTGTGTAAGAATTTATCCTTTAATTTCATTGTCAAAAGGAAAGGAGGAGCTTCCTTATCATATGAAGTCTTTAATTTCTCATCATTACTAGACACATAACTTAACTCTGATTCTCTAGCTCTCCTTTTACCTTTAATGAACTCTAAAGCCTTTCTTTGCTGATCTCCTATTTGAAGCAACTGATAGAGGCTAATATTGGCCTTGACATGTTTAAGGTCTTCTATCAAATCATATTCTCCATCACCAATGAAGCTTGATCTCTTTATCCATTTATTAAAAGACTGATTTGGAGTGCTTTGCTCCACTTGATTGTCTTTACCTTTATTCTTATCCTTTCTACTTGGCTCAAAAGCTTTTCTCTTAGTAGATGGATCAGTAATAACATTTGGGGGTCTAGAAGTAGTTAGTCTTTCCTTTGATCGAAGACTATATCCATTTTCCTCATTGTTATTACACTCTTCATCTGAAGACATATCTTCTTCAGAACTTGATAGAGAAGAAGTATCACTAGATCCATTGCTAGAAGATTTACTTGCATAGTGAACACTAGATAACTCATTATCAGATTCAATATCAAGAAAGTTGGACATAATAAGATCACTTTCATCCTCATCTTCTACTAACTTAGTGTCTTGATGTTTATGCTTTCTATTTTTCCTTTCTTCCTTGATATTAACTCTTGCCAATGCTTTTTCAAGCTTCACTATTTTGTTAGACATATCTCTCATTAATTGTCCTTTTTCAGATCCTACTCTTTCATGTTCTTGCTCTTTCTTAACATGAGATGGACCTGGTAAAGCTTTAAATTGAGCAAAATCTTGCATAGGAATCATAACTCTTTCTTCTCTTTTTTGAATTGCAATATTTTCTTCAGGATTCAAGTTCAACTATTTTTCTAACTGTATAGCTTCACTAAAGTAGTCATTTAGTGTAGTTAAGTTTGGAGTTCTCCTTAACCAAATTGAAATGTTGGGGTTGACAGCCTTAAGATAAGTTTCTTTAAGCATTTCTTCTGATGGCCTATATTGTCTTTGAAAGAGTCCACAAATTCGTTGAAACTTGATGTTAAAATCTCTAATTGACTCTTTAACTCCTTGCTTAGCTTGTATCAGCCCACAGTATAGTTGTTGTTGATCTAATTGATTACCAAACTGGGCTAAGAAAAGATTCTTCATGTCATCCCAACTTGTAATACTATTACTTGGTAAGTTCGAATACCAAATCTGAGCCATATCCTTTAGATTTGATACAAACAACCTACAAGCTTGATCTTGATGTTGAATATTTGCATGAGCTAAAGCTAACTCAAACATGTGAATATATTCTTCAGCTAAATAAGCTTTTCCAGGAATAAAAGGCTCAAGAAAATATTTGCAAACTACCTTAGGAATATCATTGTAATTTTGAAATCCTAATGGTGTAACTCCTTGCCAAGGATTTTCCATCCTATTCCTTTGAATAGTTGAACTTTTAGACTTTCTAGATCTTCTCTTACGAATCAACAAACCAGATATAATGGGTGATCTTCTTGATCTTCTAGTTTTCACTCCACTACTTGTTCCCAATTCAAAATCTTTCTTTTGTTCTTCTTCTGATGAAGAATCAGTAATAGAATCTAGAATATCTTTTGAAACATTAAAACTTTCCAAACTATCAATCTTCTTGGTCATGAACTGAAAATAGTATCTAATTTCTTAAGCCTTATAGTAACAAAGAATTGTTGATGTGCTAAAATTATAAGGCTTATGAACCTAGAGGCTAAATTTTCAGCCCTCCTTCTAGTGCCAAAAGAACTGTTGGTGACCGTTTGGGACGTGACCGCCAACAACTGTCCTCGAACAGGATTTAGGTGCTTGTTGGTCTTTGGCAACACCAAGGCCCAAATACCTCCAAATAAACTCAATAGTTAATGTGAGTATATGTGTGTGCTGTTGTGGCATGTAGTTGTAAAAAATGAAATGATTGCGTTATTTGTGAACTATACATGACTTATCTTAAAGAGATTCAGCCAAATTTGCCAAGTACTATGAGTTGTTGAGAGTTCCTATTTTGTTCAATTGCCTAGTCTACATGATCCTTATAATACCTACTTGTAACAAATAAAATTTTGCAAAAACATTTGAGCACAACTCTGTGAATCTACTTCTAATTTTTCCTAGAGAAAGAGATAGTTCCACAAAAAAACTAGAAATAGAGCAAGATTCAATGGAAATAGACAGAAAAGAAAGCAGATTTGCGTGGACCTCAAATATTTAAACAAGGTAAAATGACACGAGTAAACACTTCACAATAAAGCTATCCCAAATTCAATAACTACGAATTGTTCAAACTTCCAAGGCTCAAATAAGCAATTTCTTCAACACAATCCTACTATGCTACCAAAAGAAATTGCTGCGTAAACTACCACGTACGAGACTCCATTTTGGCTAGATAATGGACGTCAACAATTGCATTCAACAGAACCTTCAAAAGACTTGACAATTTCTGATTGAAATATCACAGAGATTCACTTCAAAGATAAAATAAAGCTATTCTGGTCCCATCAAAATACCAAAGATTTTCTAAACCCTCTTGACTATTGAATCATTCAACAGCATGACTACAAGTAGAGGCTCTCTTACAACGATCTCAATAGCAGTTCCTATATGTTGCACAATAACAAAATTTACTACTAAAATGTTCTTAAGGCTCTTAAACACAAGCGCTTCTATGGAAAAATTTTAACAGAAATTTCCTATCGGGCAACAAGAACGATAAGAGCAATCTAAAAATCCCAAAATTACTTGCCAAGGATGATACTATCTAAACCACTAGCTAAATAATTTAAACAAAAAAAAATAAACCATAACTCAAAGGACCATGAAAAAAAGGCTAAAATCTTTTATTTAGCAAGCCATCAAGCAATCGTTCACAATTTCTTCTTACAAGCTCTTCCCGGAATCCAAAGTGTGTCTCCAAGTGAGAGCCCAAGTGCTAGCTAGTATCTGTCCAAAGTGTAGTATCAAGTATCTTCCCCCAAAAATCCTCTTATAAGGTTCACATGGTAGTTACATTCCAAAATATCCTAGCTAACTTTTCTCCCAAGTAAGGAGGTTACAACTTACCCATCTAGTTAGGAGGAAGTTATGTAGTTAGGAAGTTATACATAAAGTTAGGAGGAATTTATGCTATCATTAATAAATACTACAAATATTTAATATAATATTATAAATATTTAATAATATTACAAATATTTTAACATTAATATTACATATATTTTTATAGGTAGTAACTTATATAATAATGTTTAAAAAATAATGTTTTGAAGCCTTGGGATAATTAAATTAAAAAGTAAATTTATAACCAGGGCTTCACACTATTAGTGTATGTGATATTGTGACCATTTAAAATTTTATTTTTGATGAACTACAACTCTAGTTTACCGGCATTGGCCCAAAATATCTCTTGACACCTGTCTTGGTGTGCCTTTGTGTCTTTGTTGCCGCATTTAGTGGACTCGTATGCGATATCGAATGCATCGGCATCGGGCATGGTTGTTGTTTCGAATGGCAGGTTCCAAGAGGAGTGAATGACATACTGCCTAAAAATTTGAAATGCGTTCTTTGGGAAAAGCCCTATTTGGCAAGGTAGCAACCTGTAACAAATTATTGGAAGTTACGATGGTGAGCTAGAAACGCGCCTGTCATTGAAGCTATTTTCTTTGCAGCCTTTGTTCTCAGCCCGTGGATTTTTTTGTAGTGCGACCACAACCAGACCTTCACACGGGATAAAGGTAGTCATTTTTGCAAATTTGGCATGAAATAGTAAGGATCAGAATGTTGAAGCACAGGTTCGGATTCGAGGGTTTCGGTGTAAACAGGATGGGTCTCCTGGGCGATTCTACCATTCCAGGGTTTGAATCCGCGAAATCGCAGGGGTGTCTATACATACCGTCACCGACCAGAGCCCCCCAGCGACCACTTTGAAGGTCACATCCTGGACAACATCGAGTACATCGGGGGTTTCAACAACATCAATATTGATGGCAACGGTGGCAACAAAGAAGTGGATCTGCTGGATGCGTTCACGGTGGGAATCAGGAAGAAATGGATGCCTTGAATGCTGGATATGATTCTGACTAGGAGGTTTATGCTGCCACCAAGGCCATCGACGCCGCCCAGAGTCATCTCAAGAATGATTCTAACGATAATCTGGTTGTGCCCGATATTTGTAGATTGAGGAGAACACTTCTATTGCTGCCCTAACTATTTTGGAAACTAAAGCTTTTCGGCAGAGTTTGAGAATTAAGCTTTCTGGATTTTTGCAAGGCAGGGCCAAATATAAAACATGAACTTAACAATGGTTAACAGGGATTTTAATTTCTTATTGATGCATTCATGAGCAGGGTGGGCTCTTCTTAATCGATAAAGCTTTTCAATTCTTTTTTCAATCTTCCTATCACCCAGGGGCATGATAAATTTTCCTTTCCTTGGTATCATCATTTGAAGATGGAAACACTATATCTTCACTCAAAAAATTTCTACATGAAACCTTTGGTATTAAAATATCAATAGGACATAACCATCATATATTTTTTTTATTTGAATATCTTCTATATCTCATTCATATTTTATCACCTTTGTTGTTCCATGAAATGGCTAAATGTGCCAACAACAGTCAATTCCACTACTGAATGAATTTCTATATGGGTTCTAAGTGACCCTACTTAACCTTCATGAGTTGGTCAAGCATTGTATCAGGCTTCAAGTTATACTTAAAGTAATTGACAAACTAGACTACTAAGTCCTCCAAAGAGGATATGGACCCTCTAGCTAATGCACAATACCAATCAAGTGCTTTCCTAGTCAAAGACATAGGAAAAATCCTCATGATGGTATGAGGCCATGGCTATAAGAGTGAACATTCATACCAAAAGGTAATAAGGTGAGAATTAGGATCACCTTCTCTATTATATTTGCTAAATTTGGGAATGGGGACACCAAAAGGAAGTGTCATGGGTGGGACTATAGGACTGATGGGATCATCCTGGTAGAAGTCCATAATCTTAACAGTTTGTGTGGTAGAGGCTTTATGCCTTTTTAACTCCTCCATTAGGTCTTGGATCATTTGGAAGGCTTGATACAAGCCTTGCAATGGCTCCATAGGTTGCAAGGTTTGTACATAAGGTTGTGGCATCTATTGTAAGGCTTGTGGAACCACTGTAGGTTGCATGATAGAAAGAAGAGGTTGCATTATGGTTGTGGCTTGTGGGCTAAACAAAGAGAAAGATGTTTGTGTTGGTACTTGAGGCACAAATGAGACAAATGGGGTATATGACCCCTGTGTTGCTTGGGATCCATTGGCAGATCCCGCATGAGTAGTTAATCGATTTGTGGTGGTAAAAATCATTGTTGATGGTTTTATGTATCGAGACTATGTTGCAAATGGCATTGATGTGTTATAGTTGATTTTTTGTGGTATTGGCTGAGTGTGATGTGTGGTTATAACTGACATGGGATCTGTTGTAGTAGGGTAGGAAGGAGTGGAAAATTGTGGCACCATGTCCATGGAGAAAACAAAAGCAATAGAGGAAGATGTATTGACCTTGGGGGATTTTTGGTAGAACAATCCTCCCATGATGTTTTAAGAATCAGATTCTGCCTTAAATTCATCCTCCTCCTCCTATTGTTCAAAGCTAGGCTTGTCTCTTCCATGGCAATCAATTGGGCTAGGATGCTAAAATAGATGTCATTCAAAGAAATTTCTTCATAAGGGAAGGAATGTACTCTTTTCCATCCCTATGTATGAGCTCAAACTCCCTTTTGGCCTTGACTTCAATTCATGGAATTAGCATGCTTGCCTGTATTTTAGCATAAATGAAGTTATAATGATCTTCATTTATGGATACAAAATTAGGACTCTCCCCTCTAATTCTCAAAGATCACCTACACTCAATGATGGCAAGGTCTTCAAGATCATACACCCTCATGGCTTGTTGGCTATGATCTTCACTAGTGAGGGTGAAGGGAAATTTGATGGACTTTTAGAAAGACATGGCTATAGTGCTAAGAATTGCTCAAAAATAGGCTATAAATGGTAAAATAGGAGTAAACTCTAGTGAATGGAATTCAAAAACTCTCAAAGGAAATAAAAATGGTAGAAAATGATGCACTTACTATAATTAGTAAGTGGGGGATAAGCGAGGTTTACCCCTTTACTAGAAATGGAATATTAGCAACATTGGTTTCAAACCTCACCCAAGTTGGCCTTCCAACTGTATCTATGCTAGATATGGAAGGGGCATGAGATAATAGAAATCTCAATGTTGGAGAGAGGGGGGAAAAGTTTGAAGACCAAAATGGAAACTTGGTAGTTTCCAAAGATGGTTTGGTAGGCTACCAACTTTTGCCACAAAGGAGGGAACAGTAGGCTTGGTTAGTATGGAAACCAACATTAGTTTGGTGGANCAAAGATGGTTTGGTAGGCTACCAACTTTTGCCACAAAGGAGGGAATAGTAGGCTTGGTTAGTATGGAAACCAACATTAGTTTGGTGGAAAAAAATGTGGTAGCAAAATTTAAATGGTTATTAAGGCTTTCACACTAGCTTTGCTCTATAAATTCACAGCAAATGTTGTGAAATTTTAGCATCCAAACCACCTACAACTTCCATGTTGAGATTTCCGCTATAGAGGGTAAACTCAGCATTGGATTCCTTGGGAGTTTTGGCTTCAAATAACTAGAAAAGGGCTTTCAACTTGTAATAAAAGCATATCTGGTCATTAAATTAGTTTCAAACCTCACTAGCATTAGAATTCCAATTGTTTCCATGCTAGGTAAGGTAAAGGGGGGAATGAAGGGGAGTGAAATGATGAGAATCTCACACCTCCTACCTCAACGTTGATGAGGGAAAGGCTAAAAACCAAAGTGGAAAGTTGGTCTTTTTCACTAAAACCAACTTTAGCTAGCTATCACTATCATAACTTGGAAAAGTGGGGGCAAAGCCAACTCACAAAAAAGTTGAACCACATAGTTTAGAAACTAAAGAATAAAGTTTTGGCAGTAAAAAGGAAAAATAGGGGTAGGAGATATCAACACTAGCTTTGGGCTATAAAATTCACAATAAGTATTTTGAAAAGCCAAAACCCAACCAACTGCAACTTCCACGCTACAATTTTGGTCATAGAGGGGGAAAAACCAGTAATGATTCTATAAATATTTTGGCTACAAAAGTCAAGGAAAATCTTGTAGATGGCAATGAAAATAATAGATTTAATCATAGAATTTAGACAAAGACCCTCCTTCTAGTGCTAGGAAAAAATGTTATGACCAAAAACCTCAATCGTTGGAAAAACCAAGGATCCTCAATGTAGCAGTTCCCCAACCTCGAATCCCTAGGGCCTTCATGAGAAAAATGGGATTTGAGGTGCCCTAGCTGATCAGGAAAATCAACTAGGGACTTATGAGATGCAAAACGTGGGAATATAGATAGATCTAAATAATGCAAAGAAAATAAAATTTATTTAAACACAAAACTCAAAACTTAAAACTTTATTGAGAAGAAATAAAGAATAAGTTAGATAAATTTATACAAATGATGCCTAGATGAGTAGAAAGGGGGCTCACTTATGCAAGAGTTCAAAGCCTATTGAAGCTGAGGTGATCTACTTCACAATTTGGGTGCTAAGCCACTCCTGATGCTATCAAACCTTTCTTCACTACTACAACCTTAGATCTGCAAGTTGGGTCACTACTCAAGGGTGAGCAAAGAGAAAAATTTGGATACCAGATTGCTCCATGTTGGGGTTTGGAAATCCCAGAAGTGCACTATTGACATCCTACTGTGCTTCCATGTTGGGGTTCAAGAGGATGTAATTATGGGAACTTGCAAGAGCTCTCTTGAGTATTTGAGAATGCCCCAAGTGTGGAATTATGAACAATGTTGTCTATATGCCAAAATTTTCTTGATAATGCTAAACTTACTCAAAATTTTGGAACCTATAAATGGTGTTGGAATATGGTTTTTATAGGTTCTTAGGATCATGAATGGGGTTGCAAAATGGCTATGATTAGGCTACAAAAATGGTTGCAAATTGGCTACAAAATTTAGGTGAGATAGATGCCCAATTTTGAGGGGTTATTATACATGGTAAGCACTTCCCCCCATGGCCATTCTGTTTACTATAAATAGTAACTAATTTACGTTCCATGCTGGAGATGAATCTTCTACATTGAGCTCTCCACCATGCCTGCTAAAGTGGTTGGTCAACATTAATGTACATGAAGTGATAAATTTTTCCTTTTGTGGCTTCCATGCTAGGGGGTTGAATTTTCCAAACTAGGAATGAAGACTCCACACTGGGAAGAAAATTCCATGCTAAGAAGGAAACGTTTCCAAGCTATTTATGTGGTCTCCACATTGAGGAGGAAAAGTTTCCAAAACCCCCACCCTTCCACACTGGGGATAGGCGAGCTCTACCCCTACATGTGTTTCTAGTGTAGAAAAATGTATACCCCCCATAAAACCCATCAAATTGAATTTTTGAAGGCATTTTTAAATCCCCCACCCCCAAGCCCAAATATAGACACTAGCTAAGTTTTTTCACTTGGGGAATGAGTCTTTGACCACTTATAAGACATTTTTTAGCCCAAAATTATAAATTATGTTGAATTATCAACTATGGGTTCCAATTTTCACATTGACAATGAAGTTTTGCCTTAAATTCCATGGGGTGAAAGCTACATGATGAAGATTGGTTACAACATGCAAGTTATTGTGGTGTTTCAATCCCTTCTTTCAGCTCTCATGGCAACAAGCTCTTATTACAATCAGTGCACCTCTTCTTCTACATGATTTTCCCTAGTCTCTACCATAACCAATTTTTTCTTTGTGACTATGAGATCAGATTGTATTGTAGTTACATCACTAGGGATGTCAAAGAGGGTTGTCATGACCTACCTATTCTATAGCAATCTATCGAGCACATCCTCATGAGCTACAAGACTCATTGAAGTCCTCGCTAACATCTATGCATCTCTAGTTCTAGTCAAGTCCACCAAGAGCACAACAAGCACATTAAAGGATTCTTTAATGTGATCTATTATTACTTCTATTGTGCCTACTACATCTTGGTGCTACATGACCACGACTATGGCATCTTCTCCCATTTCAAGAATCACTTGGAAAGATGTGGCATTTTCAAAGATCTACTATAACCATTGGGATTCTCCTCCTAATTGCAAAGAAATATTCTCCCTTGATTGATCAGTAAAAACTGTAGCCTAAATAACAACATCAATGACTTAGAAGAAGTTGGACCCGTCCTTACTTTCCCAGTTGATACTTTCAACAATTTGTTGCAAATGGCTCATTGTGAGCCTACAATCCTGTGATAGTGGTAATGGGACTCAAGGATCTCATTATTGCTCTGGTTCTTACTTTGGCTCCTTCTCTAGTTCCTGTTCTTGCTCCTTTTCTAGTTCTTACTCTTACTCTTCACCAAGGTTTTTCCTTACTACTGCTTTTTTGACAATCTTATACAATGAAGCATTTTGGGCCCTCTTTGGAATGTCATTGGTGTAACCCAAGATTCTAGTGAGCTTGCATAGCTTTCTAATCAAGAAATGGAATGGAAGTTTCGGCTTCCCTACCTTTCTTTCCTTAAACCATTATTGAATCTCCATGAAGTACAATTGGACAAGGTTGGTGTTTTATTTGCCCATCAAGATTGCACTTCCTTTAGCCATGTAGGTTGATATTCTATTGAGCCCTTTAGTGGTGAAGAGATGGTATGTGCTAATTTTGAAATAAATTCTCTCTTCTAGAGTTAGCTCACTGTATATTTTATCTAATTTGTTATATGCCTACTTCAACCACAGCTTCCTTGTTTCTATGTTAGACCTTGTGGACAGGTGTGTAACATTGGCCCCCACATTTGTTATGTTTAAAGCCTTTGCAATGACCTTGATTGAGAAAGAAACAAAGACTTTGCCAATGTTAATGATGGTTCCCTCCTCTGTATTGTGCCAAAATTGGTATGTTTCACCAAGGTACCATTTCCCACTTTCCAAAAAAATGTGTCATAACGGTGATGCCTAAAGCTGAGTTTTGACTTCCTAAGGGACAAACTTCATGAATGGTCTGAAGTTCATTTCCACGATGACCAATATGAATCACTCTTGGATGGCTTAAAGGCATTCTTGAGACAACATGAGGTGTTTTCCCTGTGCTTAAGCCTCTATTCCTGCAACATCTACCTAGACTGATTATCCTATAATAAGGGCCTCTTGATGAATGCTAAATGATTGGACCTCCTATTCTTCATGCACAATTAGTGGACCTTGTTCTTCTAGTCAGCCTCTACCACCTCTTAGGTGTTTAATTACACCCTACAAAGGTCCTTCTTATCCTCCTCTTTATGGGGACATCTGCAATTAATTAAGGATTTGGTGTTACTAAGATGTTTTTCATTTATCATCAATAGGGTTGTACTTTACTCATGTCCTTAGTTCCATTAAGTTCTTAGTTTATGTGATTGCAAAGTTAGAAAAATTTTAAGAAAAATTCCCAAAAAGTGTTATCTTCTTTTATGATCCTTTCACAATTGGTTTCATTTCACTTATGTATGGCTTATAATTACGATTATGATTTCTTAGGTGAGATAATTAAATATTTTGACATGCATACAACTAATTGTTGATTAAAATAATTTAAGTTTTTTAACATTCTTACCCTTATAATACCTTCCAAGTGATAGAAAATTTTGAAAAATTGGTACAATTCCATAGAAGCACCCCCCTCAACAACATTGAACACTCTAGGATCAAATAGGTTCAAAAACCATAGAAATCGGAGTGGAATGGAGCTAGATATCACGCATGGAAGTTGGATGTGCAGAGCTCTTAATCGAGAGAGAAAAATGCAAAAACTCCCCTAGCTTCAATTGATGAAAATTAATTTTGAAGCATCGTGGGGGCCCTATTTATAGATTTTTATTGACTCGACATTGGGAAGCCAATATCGACTCCCACCCAATATTGAGTACCTGATATTATTTATTGCTTGTGTTTCTTTTGAGTTTCTTCGAGTATTTGTTTGTGTCGCATGTGCCCAATTCTTAATAGTTGATATAGCAACTCAAATGGTTTTAATGATAATGTAGTGGATTTAGTCCTATCCTTCTTTTCAAACTAGAAGTTGATGGTTGGTTATTGCAATCATTGGTGAGGGCCTTGTGTGGGTTGACCTTTAGCCCTTGGTTCGTGATCTTTATTTCTTTGGTTACAGTTACTAAGGTAGTGTTGTTTTGTTTACTCTTTTCTTTGTCTCTTTGAGTGTGTTGGTTTTTATATGATATATAGGCTAGATCATGGTTGGCCTCTACAACATCCTCTATATTTTTAGTTTGCAAGAATGTTTGGCTAAGAGAATGTGGATCAAGGTAGTAGAGTTTAGACTTGATGAAGTCATTAACTGCTCTCTTGAATATGGATAACAAGTGGGCTTTGGCTATGATCTCTAGTATTTCATTTAGTAGTCAATTCCACTACTGAATGAATTTCCATATGGGTTGTAAGGGCCCCTACTTAACCTTCATGAGTTGGTCAAGCATTATGTCAGGCTTTAAGTTATACTTGAAGTAGTTGACAAACTAGGCTACTAAGTCCTCCAAAGAGGATATGGACCCTCTAGCCAATGCACGATACCAATCAAATGCTTTCCCAGTCAAAGACATAGGGAAAATCCTCATGATGGTATAAGGCCATGGCTATAAGAGTAAACATTCAAATCAGAAGGTAATAAGGTGAGCATTAGGGTCACCTTCTCTGTTATATTTGCTAAATTGGGAAATGGGAACACCAAGAGGAAGTGTCATGGGTAGGACTACAAGACTAATGGGATCATCCTGGTAGAAGTCCATAATCTTAACAGTTTGTGTGGTAGAGGCTGTAAGCCTCTTTAACTCCTCCATTAGGTCTTGGATCATTTGGAAGGCTTGATATAAGCCTTGCAGTTGCTCCATAGGTTACAAGGTTTGTGCATAAGGTTATGTCATANTAAAAATCACCATTGATAGTTTTATGTATTAAGATTGTGTTGCAAATGGCATTGATGTGTTATAGTTGATTGTTTGTGGTATTGGCTGAGTGTGATGTGTGGCTATAATCGACATGGGATCTACTATTGTAGGATAGGAAGGAGTGGAAGATGGTGGCACCATGTCCATGAAGAAAACAAAAGCATTATAGGAAGATGTTGTGACCTTGGGGGATGTTTGTTAGAATAGTCCTCCCAGGATGTTTTAAGACTCAAATTCTACCTTAAATTCATCCTCCTCCCCCTATTGTTCCTCAAAGCTAAGCTTGTCATCTTCCTCTTCCATGGCAATCAATTGGGCTAGGATGCTAAAATAGATGTCATTAAAGGAAATTTCTTCATAGGGGAAGGAATGTACTCTTTTCCATCCCTATGTATGAGCTCAAACTCCCTTTTGGCCTTGACTTCAATTCATGGAATTAGCATGCCTACCTGTATTTTAGCATAAATGAAGTTATAATGATCTTCATTTATGGCTACAAAATTAGGACTCTCCCCTCTAATTCTCAAAGATCACCTACACTCAATGATGGCAGGGTCTTCAAGATCATACACCCTCATGGCTTGCTGGCTATGATCTTCACTAGTGAGGGTGAAGGGAAATTTGGTGGACTTTTAGAAAGACATGGCTATAGTGCTAAGAATTGCTCAAAAATAGGCTATAAATGGTAAAATAGGAGTAAATTCTAGTGAATGGAATTCAAAAACTCCCCCAAGTTGGCCTTCCAATTATATCTATGTTGGATATGGAAGGGGGTGAGATAATAGAAATCTCACACCTTCTTATTTCAATGTTGGAGAGAGGGGGAAAAAGTTTGAAGACCAAAATGGAAACTTGGTAGTTTCCAAAGATGGTTTGGTAGGCTACCAACTTTTGCCACAAAGGACAAAAAAGTAGGCTTGGTTAGTATGGAAACCAACATTAGTTTGGTGGCAAAAAATGTGGTAGAAAAATTTAAATGGTTATTAAGGCTTCCACACTGGCTTTGCTCTAGAAATTTGCAACAAATGTTGTGAAATTTCAGCATCCAAATCACCTGCAACTTCCATGCTGAGATTTTTGCTATAGGGGGGTAAACTCAACATTGGATTTCTTGGGAGTTTTGGCTTCAAAAAACTAGAAAATGGCTTTCAACTTGCAATAAAAGGATATCTAGTCATTAAATTGGTTTCAAACCTAACCAACATTGGCCTTCCAATTTCTTCCATGCTAGGTAAGATAAAAGGGGAAAAGAAGGGGGGGTGAAATGATGAGAATCTCACACCTACTACCTCAACGTTGATAAGGGGAAGGCTGAAATCCAAAGTGGAAAGTTGGTGTTTCTCACTAAAATTAGCTTTAGCCAACTACCAATTTTCACAACTTGGAAAAGTGGGGGAAAAGCCAACTAACAAAAAAGTTGAACCACCCACTTTACAAACTAAAGAATAATGTTTTGGTAGTAAAAACAAAAAATAGGGGTAAGAGATATCAACACTAGCTTTGGACTATAAAATTCATAGCAAGTGTTGTGAAAAGCCAAAACCCAACCAATTGCAACTTCCATGCTACAGTTTTGGTCATAGAGGGGGGGAAAACTAACAATGATTCTTCAAATATTTTGGCTACAAAAATCAAGGAAAATCTTGCAAATACCAATGAAAATAATAGATCTGGTCATAGAATTTAGGTGAAGACCCTCCTTCTAGTGCTAAGAAAAAATGTTACGACCAAAAACCTTAATCATTGGAAAAACCAAGGATCCTCGATGCAACAGTTCCCCAACCTTGAATCCCTAGGGCCTTTGTGAGAAAAATGGGATTTGAGGTGCCCTAGCCAATCAAGCAAATGAACTAGGGACTTATGAGATGCAAAATGTGGGAATACAGACAAATCTAAACAATGTAGAGAAAATAAAATTTATTTTTGAACACAAAACTCAAAACTTAAAACTTTATTGAAAATAAATAAAAAATAAGTTAGATAAATGTATACAAATGATTCCTAGATGAGTAGAAAGGGGGTTCACTTATGCAAGAGTTCAAAGCCTATTGAAGCTTATGTGATCTGCTCCATGATCTGGGTGCTAAGCCACTCCTAATGCTATCAAACCTTCCTTCATTGCTACAACCTTAGATCTGCAAATTTGGTTACTATTGAGGGGTGAGAAAAGTGAAACATTTGGATGCCAAATTGCTCCATTTTGGGGTTTGGGAATCCCAAAAGTGCAATGTTGACATCCAAAATCCACAAATCTCAAGGCTGTTGTGCTTTCACATTGGGGTTCAAGAGGATGCAAGTATGGGAACTTGTAAGAGCTCTCTTAAGTGCTTGAGAATGACCCAAGTGTGGAATTATGAACAATGTTGTGTGTATGCCAAAAATTTCTTGATAATGTTGAACTTACTCAAAACTTTCGAACCTATAAATGGTGTTGGAATTTTTTTTATATAGGTTCTTAGGATCATGAATGGGACTACAAAATGGCTATGACTAGGTTGCAAAATGGCTATGAATTAGCTACCAAATTTAGGTGAGATAGCTACCCAATTTTGAGGGGTTATTATACATAGTAAGTGCTTTCCCCCATGGCCATTTCGTTTACTATAAATAGTAACTGGGGCACACCTTCCATACTGGAGATGAATCTTCTACACTGAGCTCTCCACCATGCTTGCTAAAGTGGTTGGTCAACATTAAAGTACATGAAGTGATAAATTTTTGCTTTTGTGGCTTCCACACTAGGGGGTTGAATTTTTCACACTATGAATAAAGACTCGACACTGGGGAGAAATTTCCATGTTGAGAAGGAAAATTTTCCAAGCTATTTATGTGGTCTCAATAATGAGGGAAGAAAGTTTCCAAAACCCCCACCCTTCCACATTGGGGGTAGGTGAGCTCTACCCCTACATGTATTTCCAATGTAGAAAAATGTATACCCTACATAAAACCCATCAAATTGCCTTTTTGACATTCTAAAAGGCATTTTTGAACCACCTCCCACCCCGCACCAAGCCTAAATATAAATACTAGTTGAGTTTTTTCACTTGGGGAATGAGTCTGTGACCACTTGTGAAGCATTTTTTAGCCCCAAAATTATAAAGTATGTAAAATTGTCCACTATGGGTTACAATTTTCACATTTACAATGCATTTTTACCTTGAATTCCATGGGGTGAAAGCTACATGATGAAGATTAATTATAACATGCAAATTGTTGTGGTGTTTCAATACCTTCTTTCAGCTCTCATGGAAATGAGCTCTTATTATAATTAATGCACCTCGGCTTCTACATGCTTTTCCCTGGTCTTTTCCATAACCAATTTTTCCTTTATGACTATGATATCAGATTGTACTATAGTAACATCACTAGAGATGTCAAATAGGTTATCATAACCTACCTAGTCTATAGCAATCTATCAAGCACATCCTCATGAGCTACAAGAGTCATCAAAGTCTTGGCTAACATTTGTGCATCTTTGGTTCCATACAAGTCCACCAGGGGCACAACAGGCACATTAAAGGATTCTTTAATGTGGTCTATTATTATTTTTGTTGTGCCTACCACATCTTGGTGCTACATAATCACAACTATGGCACCTTCTTCCATTTCAAGCACCACTTGGAAAGATGTGGCATTTTCAAAGATCTACTACGACCACTGGGCTTCTTCTCCTAATTTCAAAGAAATATTCCCCCTTGATCAATTAGTAAAAACTATATGGTAAACAACAACATAATTGACTCAAAATTGGTTGAACTTGTCCTTGCTTCCCCAATTGAGAGTTTCAACAATTTGCTACAAATGGCTCATTGTGGGCCTACAATCTTATGATAGTGGCAGTGGGACTTGTGGTGCTTGTTGTTACTCTAATTCTTGCTTTGTCTCCTTCTCTATTTCCTATTCTCACTCCTTTTCTAGTTCTTTTTCTTACTGTTCACCAAGGTCTTTCCTTGCTATTGCGTTTTTGAAAATCTTAGATAATGAAGCATTTTGGGCCCTCTTGGGAACGTTATTGGTGTAACCCAGGATTCTAGTGAGCTTACACAGCTTTTTGATCAAGCAAGGGAATGGAAGTATAGGCTTGCCTACCTATCTTTCCTTGAACCACTGTTGAATCTCCATGAAGTACAATTGGACAAGATTGATGTTGTATTTGCCCATCAAGATTGCACTTCCTTTAGCTACATAGGTTGATATTTTGTTAAGCCCTTTAGTGGGAAAGAGATGGTATGTGCTAATTTTGAAATAAATTCTCTCTTCTAGAGTCAGCTCACTGTATATTTTGTCTAATTTGTTATATGCCTACTTCAACCACAGCTTCCTTGTTTCTGCATTAGACCTTGTGGATAGGTGTGCAACATTGGCCCCCACATTTGTTATGTTTAGAGCCTCTACAATGGCCTTGACTAAGAAAGAAACAAAGACTCTACTAATGTTGACAGTGGTGCCCTCCTTTGTATTGTGCCAAAATTGGTATGTTTCATCAAGGTACCATTTCCCACTTTCCAAAAAAATGTGTCATAAAGGTGATACTTGAAGTTGAGTTTTGATTGCCTAAGGGACAAACTCCATAAATGGTCCAAATTTCATTTCCACGATGATCGTGGTCAATATGGATCACTCCTAGATGGCTTAAAGGCATTCTTGGGACAACGTGAGGTGTTGTCCCTACACTTAAGCCTCTAGTCCTGCAACATCTACCTAGATTGACTATCCTATAATAGGGATCTCTTAATGAATGCTAAATGATTGGGCCTCCTATTCTTCATGTGCAATTAGTGGATCTTGCTCTTCTAGTCAGCCTCTACCACCTCTTGGGTGTTTACTTGCACCTTGCAAAGGTCCTTATTGTCCTCCTCTTTATGGAGCCATCTACAATATCAAGGATTTGGTGTTCCTAAGGTGTTTTTCATTTATCATCAATAGGGTTATTGCAAAGTTAGAAAAATTTTAAGAAAAATGTCTAAAAAGTATTAACTTCTTTTATGATCCTTTCACAATTGGCTTCTTTTTAATTATGTATGGCTTATAATTATTGTTATGATTCCTTAGGTGAGATAATTAAAGATTTTGACATGCATACAATTGATTTTTGATTAGAATACTTTAAGTTTTTTAACATTCTTACCCTTATAATACCTTCTGAGTGATAGAAAATTTCAAAAAATTAGCGCAATTCCACATAAGCATCCCACCCACACCCGCTCCACCCCACCCTTTCCTCAATGAAATTGAATACTCTAGGATCAAATAGGTTCAAAAACCATAGAAATTGAAGTGGTATAGAGCTCTTAATCAATAGAGAAAAATGAAAAACATCCCCTAGCTTCAATTGATGAAAATGAATTTTGAAGCATCGTGGGGGCCCTATTTATAGATTTTTATCGACCTAACATTGGGAAGCTAATATTGACTCCCACTCAATATTAGGTATCTGATATCAGTAGTATTAAAATTACACCTCATGGAGACATTCAACATGGAATCTATGATTTTTTGGAAGGTTTCATGTAAAGTCTAAAGTTCTAGGGTAAGTGAGAATTCATATTTAAGCATCGATAATGTTAAAAGATGGAATTGCAAGAATTAAAAGCTTTGGAAGATGTAAGAAAAGGGTACTAAGTCCATGATATAGAATGGATAGGTTGTATGATAAGGGAAGATGTTGAAATTGACATTTATGCACTTGGAAGGTTCAAGATGATACACTTGTGTCAAACAAGTACAAGTTACAAAAGTTATACAAGTGGGTCCTCCTTAAAGCAGGCTCTGGCCCTTAATGACCTTGTATAACCACACCTAAAATGTCCATAGGCACCAAAGGGGTTGAATGCAACACATACCTATTGAACAAAACACACATGTTAGAACCACCAATTTGAGATAATAACTCTATGTTACATAGAACCACAAGTTATGATCATGCAAATAGTGAGATGAGATGGATTTTAAAAAGGATTGCAAAAATTGGGATGTGAAGTGCCTTACCATAGGCATAATGAATCCTTGTGTGTTATTAATGGTTA
>MNCI01013460.1:669985-687435 GCA_015680685.1 Gnetum montanum | reverse complement strand
AATTTTGGGTGGTTGCAACCACCAAAGAGAAAAAGAGGTTGACAAGTGGCCTTGGTAGTTACAATATACAATCTTTAAGATACTTAGGAATACACTATAGTTGCAACTTACTCCATACATATATATCCCTTGTATTTTGCTTCTCCACAATGAGATGTCAAGTCTTCTAAGTGATGTATAGGGAAGTTACAATTTCCAAATATCTCTCCTAACTTCTCTCTCAAGGAATTTGACTAACCAATCAGAAGATTACTTGTCCAACAAGCTAGGAGAAGGTTATGTGGTTAGGGAGTTAGGAAGTCATGCATGAAATGAGGAGCATTTTATGCTAACTTTAATGTAATGTAACATTGAATAGGATAACCAATATTGCAAATTTTTAATGGGCAGTAAATAATATATTTCATAACTTGGGATAAATGATGGCAGGTCTCTAAGACTTTATACGATGAGTACTTCATATTGTGAATATATATGTATCTACATGTATATATTACTAGTTAATTTATACTCCATTTGACCATGTGCTTGAGCAGTAGAAATAATTGAATAATTTTTGGAAAAGAAATGGCGAAACGATTTTCCTTCTCTTCCCTGTAAATCGTGTGGAGGTTTCCTCACAGTTCCAGGACAATGGTCTTTCTCTTATTTCTGCCCAGAACCTGCAAGAACCGACACATGTTTGCATCAAGATCCAATATGCAGCGTCATCAAAACCACAGATTCAAACTGCTTCCGCACGAGAAGGCTCTGCAACTGTGATCTAATTTTGCCATCACGCGCTGGAGGAGAACAACGTGCCCTAAACAGAGGGTTTCAATTTCTATTTTTCCTCCTAAATTAATTTAGGGCTTCCTGCATTTTTTGTTCTCTCTTTTTTTCTGTTTGCCTTCCTGCGTTTTTCTGTTTGCCGAATTACGGGCCAATATTTCGTAGATCTTTGTCCAGCGGATCCGCAGCCTGCATCACGAAAAGAAAGAAAAAAAAAATGCCATGACCTACAATACAAATCAGGGTTTTAACAGGGCATAACCCCTTTCCTCACGTGTTTTGCAAAGGAGGGTTTCAAAATTTGTCTTTGAGTCTGCGCCAGGGTGAACATCGCGGTGAGTGGTGTTGCGCGTTTTCCTGCAACGCGGTCTCCTTTACCTTCATTTTTTTCCTTATCTCCACTGTTTTCCTCTTCAACAGGTGTAGTATACGGTGGAGGTTGATTTGCCTTTTTTCTTCATAATCTTAAAACAATGAAGGCATTGCTAGTTTTGTTACATTTTTGATTTTTTCTTGCAAGGATATATCCGGGTTTTGACAACCGGGATCTGCAACTTAATGATTTCACATGAATCACATACTTCCTTCCTTGCCATAGTACTGATTTCTAATTTTAATAAAGATATAATTTGGCACCTTTATCTCAAATTCTTCACCAGTGAATTACTTCCCTAAGAACACCCAACCTTCAACACTAAAGCTGAAATTTACTTGTGCATTTACAACCATAGATTCTTCCAATAAAATATTTCAACTGTTCCATGGAATGGCCAAATGTGCCAACATTTCTGCCCCCTTAAAAAAAACTTAAATAAACTTATGCAGCCTCATTCCCAAACTAAAAAAAATCTTGAAATTTTCATTGAATTTTTACATTCAAGAAGAAATCTTTTTTGAGGAAAATTCCCATTTAACATAAGGTGAGATGGGACAAAAACCTCATTCCTAGGAGAAAATCAAACTGTACATAACAACTATACATTATCAAGTCCTTCAATGGACTATTCTTGGGATGGAAACTGAATTGTGAGGGTTACCCTAGTGGGAATCCTCATCTCCTTCACCTTTTCATAGGATATTTCTGATGTGATGTAGGCGGTCTTGTTGTCTTCTTGTTTGGTGGAGCTCTCACCTTGATCTAGTGGAGCTTTCTCTTCAACCTTTTCCTCATTTTCTTGTTTGGAAGGGCTCTTTTGTTCTTCTTCATTGACTCCTTCATTTTCCTCTTGAGAGGCAAAAGCTTCTCCCCATCCCCATGATGACTCTTCATAAGTTGGTGGCTCTTCTTCTTTCTCTTCTTCTTTGGAGCAATCTTGATATCGCCCCCAAACATTGGATTCTATATCCAAGCCTCTAGTGAGAAAAGAAAATTCGTCGGATAGCCAAGCCATAAAAGGGCATTCCTTTGGAGCTCCACAAGATCTAGCCTTTAGATAAGCCTTCAATACATGTTCAGGGCAACATCCCATCACATATGGAATAAAAGGCCTTCTTAATGCTCTCTTAAACTCCATTAGCTCTCTCTAACCTTCACTACCAAACTTGAAATGAAAGATGATGAAATCTTAAGCAATCTAACCCTCCTTTTATAGGTGCTAAAAATTTGAACTCCCATCCAAGTGTCTTCAACCAAGCTTCCTTCTTTTTAGGCATTTAAAACATTTGTCACAATCCTCTCCAAGTGGTGGATGAGTCACCTTCCCCACTTGTCAAACTTGTAGAATTCCACTTGTTTTACTTGTAGGCTTCCACTTGCCTCATTTGAAGGAAAGATAATGTTTCAAATATAAATAAAGCATAATTAAATATAATAGACACTATATCCCTAGTAATATTTACATAATACTATATACATATGTTATTTTTGTGTAATGACATCTTCAAGATGTATGCAATTGTCCCAAATAATGTTTTATATGCAAAACATTATATGGAAACTGCAATTCCATGCCATCCAAGGTTGATAATTTGTAAGTATCCTCTGATAATTGCTTTGTAATTTGAAAGGGACCAGTCCATGTCGGTGTAAACTTATTTGGTTTCTTCATATTCCATAATAAGACAAGGTCTCCTATCTTGAAATTCCTTTTCAAAGATTTCCTATCAAACCATCTTTTGACTTGAGAGGTATTTCGTAACAAATTATCCCTTGCTTTATCTACTTCAGCTTCTCTTTTAATAAGTAAAGTCATGAAACTTCTATCTTTGTCAGTCTTTTCACTATATCTTTGTACAAATTCAGAAGCTGAGCTTATAATCTTGTTTGTAATTCTTGCTGGCAAACCATAGACTAAGTTATATGGTGATGTCCCAATAGCTTTCTTGAATCTGATTCGATCTGACCATAATGCGGATTGTAGATAATCAATCCAATTTCCTGGATTCCCATCCATTGATTTCTTGATATAAGCGATAAGCTTCTTATTAGTGGATTCCGCTAAACCATTTCCTTGAGGATAATAATTTGATGAGGAAAATAAGAAAATAGATCTTTCAGATGCCCATCTGATAAACTCTTCGGATTTGAAGGCGGGTCCATTGTCTGACACTAACACTTCGGGTACACCAAATCTACTTAGAATGTGGTCTTCTAAGAACTTAATCACGTCTGATGCTGAACTTCCTCTTAGAGCCTTTGCTTCAGACCATTTAGTAAAATAATCAGTAGCTGTGAGAATAAACTTGTGTCCAGCTCTTGAAGGAGTAATTGTACCAATAAAATCCAAACCCCATTGCTGAAATGGTCTATCTGCAACTACTGGTTTTAAAGGGGCTCTAGCCCTTTTAATCTTGGGTCCATGAACTTGACATTTATAGCATTTTTGAATCTTTGAACTAATGTCTTGATACATGGAAGGCCAGTAATATCCATATCGAAGTATATGTTGCATAGTTGACTTAGGGGATTCATAAAATAAATTCAAATGATCATGAAATTGTTCCAAAATGAAACTAATTTGATCATTATGAACACATTCCAATAAAACTCCCCGAAAATCCTTTCGATATAATATACCATCTTTAACAACAAATCTTCGTGCTCTTTTGAAGAAAGCTCTCTTTTGACTTGCAGTTAAATTATTTGGGATTTTCCTTGTACTAAGAAATTTGAGAATTTCATCATACCAATTCTCTTCATGGGTGTCAAGTGTACACACTTCATTTTCTCTAGTCATTAACTTAGCTAGTCCCATTCCCTTAATTGTCTTGCATATTTCCAATGAAAATCTGAAACTTTGCAACTTAATAAGCCATTTTCCTCTTTTCAATCCAATCTCATTTTGGGATAGGAATCGCTTGACTGCAGGTTCAATTAGCATAATGTGAACTAATGAACTCTCCAAATAATATTTAAAATGCTGAAGTGCCTTGATGACTGCGAAAGCTTGTTTCTCTAAGTCTGAGTAATTTAACTCTGAACCTTTCAACTGATACCCAAAAAATCCAATTGGTTCATCTTGACCTTCACTATCCTTTTGTGTTAGAACAGCAGCGATAGAATCATTTGAAGCAAAAGAGTATAACCAAAAATCTTCTTTAAGTCTAGGCTTTACCAAATATGGAGCCTCTTGTATAGCCTTTTTGATTTCTGATAAAGCTCTCTCTGATTCTGGTGTTTTCTCTACTTGGACATCCTTTTTTAGCATATGCATCAAAGGTTTGGTAATTTCAGTAAACCCGGGGATGAACTTTTTCACAAAGTTTATCTTCCCAAAGAAAGATCTAAGAGATTTCTTACTTGTGGGATGCTCAATATTCTGTACTGCTTGGATTCGGGAATTGTCTATGGCAATTCCTTCTTGACATATCACATGGCCTAATAAACTTCCAGATTTAACCCCGAAGATACACTTCTTAGGATTTAATGAAATACCAAACTCACGACATCTGTCGAAAACTTGCTGGAGATGATTAATATGATCTTCTTTTTTCTTTGAGAATATTGTAATATCATCCAAATAAACCACCACGAATTTGCCTAATAAATCCTTAAATGCTAAATCCATTGCTCTTTGAAAAGTAGCTCCAGCATTTGACAATCCGAATGGCATTCTTTGGTAGGCAAAAGTTCCCCATTTGGTGATAAATGATGTTTTGTATCTATCATTCTTATCTACCACGATTTGATTATAACCTGAGAAACCATCTAAGAAAGAATATACTTGACAACCTGAGACTTTAATCAGCATCTCATCAATTCTTGGAAGTGGATACTTATCCTTTTTTGAAGCATCATTCAGATTTCTAAAGTCTACACAAAGTCTTATATCACCATTTTTCTTTCTCACTGGAACAAGGTTAGCAAGCCATGTAGAATATCGTACTGGATATATGATTTGTGCTTGCAACAACTTCTTGATTTCGGCTTCCATAGCTGGTTCAAATGATGGATTAAATTTCCTTTGTTTTTGCTTGACTGTTTTGCAACCTTCCATTAAAGGAATCTTATGCGTCATCACATCTTGCCGAAAAGCTTTAAGATCATCATAAGACCAAGCAAAATTGTCCAAATTATCTTGTAGACATGATAACAAATCTTGCTTGAAATTTGAATCTCCTTCCTTTGAAACATTTAACATCTTCGACATTAGCATAATCTTTACTATTTTCTTAGTTAATCATTTACATTCCAAGCACTTTATTTTACATGTCATTAGTGAGTGGTATGGATACGACTAGTTTCTAGCACTAAGTGTAGTTATTAGGTAACCTAGTAGTGGTGTTGCTTGATTTGCTTAGTAGAAATACCACTTGGTAATCCCAGTGATAACTATATGAGTCCAAGGTGTGTATGTTAGACTAGGACCAAATATCCATCGTAATAGGCTAAATTAGATTTATGCATTCCTAGTTAATTAGACTTAGACTTTTATCTTCAACTATGTTTACTCTAGGAGAAGTTAAGAGCCTCTCAACATTAGTTAACCATATGCCTCACTAATAGCTAAACCATACACTTGAACTTCACTAGCTCAAAGTGAAAAAATAGAAATCTCAAACTTAACATTAATTACTAGCATAATAACATTGTCCATCCATGAATTATGATTTGGTCGCTCGCTGGCACTCGTGACTTGTATGGTAGAGTGTTGGGATACTCCACCACTTATTAGAAACTAGAGACATTGTTGTTGATATTTTTGTTGTATTCGAAGAGGTGATTATGGTCTAGGTTACTGACATTGTATGTTGTCATTTGTTTGTTTCATTAAGCAGAGTATATTGTTAATTACCATTGTTATGGAAGTTAATATTACCTATTCACTGAAGTTTCTTTCTATGTCTATTTTTCATTTGGTTCCCTTTTCTTTAGTGCTTTTTAGATTTATTTTATTAGCAAGGGTAATGAGTACTAGTTAGTTTGATATAAGGTGTTGAGAGATGTTGGGGTATATGGAGCAGTGAATGCAGTTGGTTAAGAATTGTAGGTAGACAAAGGTATTGTTGTAAAGGGCCACCAAGATTGAACCCATAACTTGGAGATTCCAAATCAAAAGTCTCGCCTCTAGGTTAACACCTCAATGATAATTTCAACATTTTTTACACTTGATCCCCAACAAAATGAGACTCATCAAAAAGAGGTATGAATAGTTGAGTAAGGCACAACTTACTTGGTTAAAGCATGTGGTATTTGGCATTGCAGTCATAAGTTTAAATCCAAAGGGACTTGTCCCAACAAAATGGGTCAGCTAAGAGCATGTTCAAATATAATGGGTCACAAATCAAAAATGTTTTTAATTATGTTTTAAAAACTAGGGATCTATTGGACTAGCTTTTACATAGTAGTCGTATATCTTAACAATAACTTAATGGGCTTAAACTTATAATGTATAATATGCACACTACACAGCTTAACTAACAAATCATGAGTTGCCCAAGCACGCATATACCTTGTGATAGTGTGATATCACATTTGAGTCCATAGAGTCTTTACAAAGACTTGCTGCTTGTCGTGAAGGGCTAGTTCTTCTTCCTCGTGCCTTTGTCCCAACTGATAAAATGCAACTTAATTTTATCGGGAAAACATGTGAGTTGCAAAATCAGTAAACACGCGCATAAATTTAAAAGCAACATCGATAATGCATAAGTGGCGTTGTAACTTGGACCGTCACTTTCAATCACAGTGAATACGTACACCTTTTTTTTGCTTTTTCTTAGCAGCACAGAGTACTTTTTTTTTGCTTTTTCCTTTTTTTTCTGTGGCAGCACAGCGTACGTATATTGCCCACGCAAAAGCCACATCAATTATTATGGTAAAAGTGGCATCAACCGAAAACATTCTTTGCAACGTTTTTATGGCCATGGTGATATATTTTCAGCATTGGGTAGAAAATAGTACTTTTTCTCTCCCTTAAAAATTCATTTTCAAAATTGGTTTATAATTTTATACACTTTTTTCATTTTTACTCAAAAAGAACTGTAAACTGCATTCTTAAAAATTCTTTTTAATTGCCTTTATGATTTTGGATTCTTGCAAAAGCGAGATTCTGTGATTCCATGCTTCAACGTATCTAACTCTTGTGAAGCTGCGTCTAATGGTCTTGAAATATAAGGCTAGGATCATCGGAAAATTAAATGTGTACGCTAAGAAGGCTTCTACCATGGCATTTCCCTATGCCTTACATGATATGGAGTTGCAAAGTGTGAAATCTTAGGACCGCCGAGAATCTGCATCTTAATAGAAATTACAAAAGTATTTGAGAGTGTTTGCATGGTGAGAGCGGGAGGACTTAACAGCAGGTTTCTAATTGTCAAAGGGTGTTTAAAGATAAATATCATGCATTTCTTTTGATGTTCTCTACTATGATACATGTGGCAGAGATGGTAAATTATGTCAAATATGATACATGTGGCAGAGATGGTAAATTATGTCAAATAGTATAAAGACAAAACACTTAGTAACATGATGTATATTGGTATTGAAATTAGAGATTTTATTACATCCATGGATATAAAGGATCTATTTCTTTTGTCTAATAGATCTAAAAGATCCAAGAACAATTAAGTGTTAGTGCCTTTGATTTGGAAGCTTCAAATAATGGGTGTCATTTTTGTGGACAATGCTGAATTGTAAAATTCTAATCTAACTATATGTATTGAGGGTAAATATTGTTTTACAAAAACTATCATGTACTAGGCATAAGCTGCACTTAAGCACAATCCACTGTTGTGGTAAAAACCTACACCAACTTAGAGCAGTTACAATTTTTTCTACAACTTTATGCTATTGAGGGGCCTAGTTGAGTTTACCTGCAACCAAGTCACCTTTCATGATGGATAATGGCATGACAATGCTAATGAACTTAACCAGATTATGTTTTTAAAAACTATGCTTTCTATTACACTTTAGAACTTTCTATTACACTTTAGAACTGTGTGATTTAGCTGAAAATCAGCATCGCTTCATTTGGGTTTTCCTTGATTTCTCTACAAAACATACACATCTCTCTCTGGGTTGCATTGTTGAAAAAGGGCAAATAAATGGCTAAGAATAGGGCAACCAAACCGCTCAAGGACTGTAACCCACACACAAGATGACAAGGAAGAATTCCCTCTAACAAAGCCTGGGCATAATCTACAGTAGCAACAATGATTAGAGTTAAATTTGAGTGGTCCAAGTATTCTTTAGTCATAGAACCCCTACCTTGGCTTATTACATGTATGATTTGTTGCAACTAAGAAAATCATTACCACATTATTTAAAAATTATTAGTTTAAATTTTTTAGGTTAGACTATTTAACCGTCGCAGAAGAGCCAACTTGGACTTTTTTATGAAGATGCCACTACGACCCGAATCCAACAACTTAAACACTGGTACTAGGAATAAATATTGTTTTAATGAAAAAGTTTGAGGACTACTTACAAGGTTCATGAACGTATTAAAAATCAATTTCTATTTGAATTTAGCTTTAGTTATTGATTGTAAAATATCAAAAAAATTGATTATCAAATTACTTTATATCATTATTGAAACTTAAACTGAAATTTTACTAGTTTTAATTAAATATCTATAGATGTAAGTTAAAACTTAAAAATTAGGAGAATGTTATTCTAATTTGCCATCCCCATTCACGAGAATTTGGACAAAATTTCCATTTTAAGATGATCCACCAAGCAAGTTTTCTAGGATGTTATGCTAGACTGAAACTAAAATTTTTACTACATTAACTAAGACCCCTAGATATATGGCACCAATTTCAAAATTCCTTTTAATAAATTTTTTAAAAATATATATAACTCAATGTTATTCAGGAGAATGAACATGTAATGTAAACCTTATTTTCAATGGTTTCTAAAAGCTATATTCCAAGAATCCATTCTAATGGTTCATCAAGCGGCATTCCAAGAAAATCTAAGAACGTGAAAGATATTGGAAATATTGCAAAATTATAAAAATACAGAAAACCACATTGTGTCCATGCTCTACACACTGAAAATTCAACTATCTACTCATCTAGGTTAAATTTGTGGTATGCTGGTTTAAAAGAAAATAAATAAAGATTCCATGTCCAAGCCATCCATGTGACAACCTCTGTTACTATTTACCATCTTGAACGTTATGTGTATACCTTTGAATACTAAATGCCCCCAAGATTAAATATTAAATGCCCCAAGATAAATAATTAGCACCATGATGATGCACCCGCAAACATAAGTTTTTCCCATTGATTTCACAACTCCAAACAATGGTTTAATGCTTTGTACTCTCCCCTTCAAAATTGTAGTCAACTACTATTTAGAATGGTTGTATGTGAGTAGACTCAAAAATAAATTTTAAAGGTAATTTACAAGTTATAGCATCCAAAAACAAAGTCTAAATGCAATTGACAAGTTATAGCATCCAACTCTATGGTAGGTAGGATCTTTAAAGTAATATATGTTTGATTTTGACACTTTTTGTTTTTTTGTTTTTTACATTACTCATTTTTTATAGTCTTAGTTAATTTTCTAATAACATACAATTAAGTAATTACGAAAGAATATTTAAATATTAATGAGTGATGAGGTACCCCTATGCCCAACCATACAAAACACTAAGGCGTTCACATACGATCTAGTTGAATTTCGTGGACCTATAATTCATTAGTGCACTAATCTTCTAAGAAGTGAAATGGGTGTTGAGAACGTTCGTTGTCTTCCCAACTACACTGGTGAAACTCAAGGATATTATTTCAGTGTAACTGAGGCACATGATTTTTATCATTTTGTGTTTTAAAAGTCTAATCACCTACAACAAGAATGAAAGGTAGAGTAATTTAAGACCTAATTCATCTACTGCCTAGCTAGCCTAACACAGTACCCCTTCCCATTTTTTAGACACATCCTCAACATGTATAGTGCTGCTGGGTTACCAAACGTTAAGTGTTTCTAGGTTACCAATTGCTACACGTATGCTCGAGGTGGTCATGCTTATGTTCATTAACAACTAGAAATTAATTGCTTAATCAAAGTGAATTAAAATGAAATCCATGAAAATAAAGCACATGAATATTGAATGCATTAAGAAAACATTAATCTATTCTTAGTGTTGCAAGGATGACCAAAAGGGTTTGTTTTTATTCCTGTCACACTACTGCACTTAGGTACATCCATGCTCAAACAAAAATCCATACATATTCAAACTCCTGTTGCGACACTTGAAAAATATTCTAACTCTAGAGAAAACAAACTGCAAGAGCTTCACTATCTATGACAAAAAGTGATATGAAAATTATGAGCCCAAGTGCTATATTTATAAGTTAGCATATACCCTATGATATTGGATATTCGACATCGCGTCTTAGACTCTGACATCGAGTATTCAATATCGGAGCTAGTCAAAACATGATTCATCATACCCCCATGATTGAATAAAAACTCATGCTTGAGTGAAGAAGAGGAGGAATAAGTTCCTTACAAAATATTAGGAAGGTATGGGATTATTAACTAACATGCAATTTGACTCAAATGGAATAGGCAGACTCCTAAGTGCCCAAGTGTATAAATTACAATCTTTTACAAAATTGGGTATTCATGATAATAGAAGAGAACATCATAGATAAAATAGACATCCACTCCTCTAGCAACTGAAGAGCGAGGAAGAAGATTCAATGATTATGAAGAGTCATTGTCACATGGTGCTACTACTGTTGCCTTTGTCAAGACAGTCCTGCTTCCAGTCTACACATTCTATCCATGCTTTCCACTACAATCACAACAAAATCATGAGTAGTGTGCAATGTGTAACATATAGCTTTGAAATACCTTGTCTCATCAATGGTTACTCTTGGGTAGGTTGTGATTGTGATGGATAAATTTTGATAATAGTGCTAGCAGGAAGGTTGAAAAATATGGTGGAATAGATAAGCAGTTCATTAGGAAATTTTTGAAAAGTCCAAACATAATAAAATACCTAAGGAGGATTAAAGAAGTCACAACAAATACAATAAAAAGATTTCACCAAAGAACGTTTTGAACATGTGCACATTAGGATGTCATTGATAGGGCAAACAAAAGGACTTGATTATAAGAATTTCCAAGGATAAAGAACTTAACTAACCCAACCAAAAGATATGCAAGTGGACCCTCTCCAAAGCAGACACAGGCCTTTTATTATCCTTGCATAACTTCAAACCAAGGAGTCCATGGGCCCCGTGGATGATTAATGGTTACAAAAGATAAAGTACAAAAACCTAGAAGAAACTACCTAAGAATTTTGACACATCAAACCAGGACATCGAAAAAGCACATGAAACTGGCAATGAGGTAAAACATGGAAAGCATAGATGAACAAGAGAGAAAGTGGAATGAAGTTCCTAATTAAGGTTACATGAAGTCCCTTGTGAATTTTATGGTTAAATAACTGGATAAAATCCATCCTTAGTCTAGACCAAAACCAACCACATTCAGTGACTTTACATCACCATTCTAAGACGAGTCCATCCCCCTAAGGCACAACAATGCTTCCATAGAATAACCATCATTCCTTATTAAAGAAGAAAAGAGAAATAGAAAGTGAGGAAGGGCCTTAGTTAGAGGGAACTTCAAGCATGGGTAACATGTCTTTCTAGTCCCATAGCTAGTGCTTGTAGCTTGTTTATTTTGTCTATGGGGTGTGCTTTGAATACCCATCTCTTTTTTTCTCTTTTTCTTTTTTGAAATGGGAACCACACCATGGAAATACTTATTTGTTTATTGTGTCTTGATGAGTGGTGAGGTACCCCTACACTCAACCATATGAATACGAGTGTTTCATGCATGATCCGGATGAACTCCAAGGACTAAGTGCTTACGCACCTTAATGGAACACTTAGGGTTAATCAATCGTTGTCTTCCCAAACTTACTTGTATTGCCACGGTTGTATGGTTAAGTAAGCTTGAGGTATATGATTTTTATAGCTTTTATATTTTTTATGACTTATACTAATAAAGGAGAGGGAGAGAGAACTAAGTAGCTAACTTACATTAACTATTCATTAACTAGTTTCTAAATGTTCCTAACACCAGTATCCATTCCCACTTGCCATACACATCCTGAACCAGTGCAACACTGCTGAGATTACCAAACGCTACACGCATGCTCAAAGCGGTCGTACTAAGTGTATTTAACTAAGGGGGTTGAAGGTTAAGAGAGATATTAATTAACTAGGAAAGCATTAACTAATAATTAATTACTAATTAGCTTAATTTGTATGCTACAAGGTTTATCATAAAGTTCATCTTTATTGCCATACACAAAATTATGCTCAGGTACAAATTGTTCGTATAAAGATCCGTTCACTCTATGCCTCCTACTATGGGCACATAGAAATAATTCTAACTCTAGAATGACTTAACTGCAAGAATTTGGCTAAGGGTCTAAGTCTAACAGCCTTGGAACAAAGGGCGCTGCCTCTTATTTATAGAAGATGAGGCAAGACGTGATATTGCATATGCGATATTGCATGGTGGATGTGATATCACATATCGCGTACGCGATATTGCGGCTCATCATACCCCCATGACTAAATGAAAACTCATCCTCTAGTTTCTTACAAAATATTGGGAAGGTATGGGATTATTGACTTGAATGACAACTAATGGTGAATGGGATGATGTGTGAATGGGATGACATGTGAATGGATCAATCATTACAATACATGACAACATTAGTGTTCATGACCACAAGAGTGAACACTATACACAATTGACATTCAACCTTATTTGGCAACTGAGAAAGAACAGAGAAAAGGAGAAGACGTGTTGCTACTGATGCCAAGATTGTGTCTTCCATTGTCCATCCATCCGTGCCATCAATCCTATTCTTTGCACAATTGTTCTAGCAGCAATCCATCCTGAATGTTTCCTCCAAGTCCAGTCCATTGCTGTATGATTACCATCTGCACACACAACACAGTCACATATGAGCAAGGATAAGTAAATCATAATACAGTTGATACCTTGCTTCAGTGTAATGTCCATTGGCAAAGTTGTGATATGGCTAATACGGATTCTAGAGATATAACATTGGTGACTACCCAAGGTGTAGGGACTAGGAAAAATTGAAAAAATTGGACTAGGACCCCCATGACTAAAAGCGATCCTTTCGTAGCGATAGAATGGAAAAAGATAAGGAATAAGAAAGATGGAGAAAAAGAAACAACGGCAACACTAATAAAATGGATTTCAAAGATGGGAATGAACTAAACAAATGTTGATTGCGGGAATGTTTAAGAGAAAGAAGTTAACTAATGCACCAAATAAGAATGCCATTAGGTCCTCCCCAAAGCAGGCTCATGCCTTTGATGCCCTGACAAACCCACATTCAAAGAGTCCGTAGGCTCTGAAAATGTCATTTGGGAGCAAGAGTTAAAGACTGAACCCCAAGAATTCACCAAGGAAAAAACAATGCATCAACCAAAATATACACTACTAATATAACTAGCAATGAGCTGGAAAATGGAGAAAGAATGATGGGGAGAATAGGATGGAATGGAGTTCCAAGAACAAGGTGGTGTACAGCCCCTTGTGTATTTATGGTTAATGTGACTGAGTAGATCTTATTCCAAATCTAGCCTTAAACAATTCACATCTAGTGACTTCGCATTACTACACTTGTCTAATCCATCCACTTGAAGTAACAAGAATGTTTTCACCAAAGAGTCACCACCATTCCGAGGAAATGAGAAAGGGAAAAGCGAGAGGGGGCCTTAGTTAAAGAGAACATGTTTGTTTAGTTCCATAACTAGTGCTTGTAGCCCAAATGATTATTTTTTCTAAGGGATGTGCTCTGAATTCTCACTATTTTTTTTTATTTTTTTTTTATTTTTTTGCATGAGAACCACACCATGCAAAGACTTATTTTTATTGGCTCAGCTTCCCAAAAATGGAGCAACATTGGAATGCTAAGGAAAACTCAATAAGAAAACATCCAAGCACCTAAGAGAATAGCCAACACAAATGTATCAAATCCCTTTGAAGTTACATCCTTTTCAGTCCTTGAGTCCTTCCTTAGTTTGAGAAATTCCCAATCATCAATTTGTTAATGTTTTTATTATTAAAGAAAGGGATTGTATAGTTCCAAGCCAAGAGAGACCATAGAAATTCATGGATACATGGATGACGTGGACTCCTTACCTGTTATATCAAAAGAACCATACCTTAGTATCAACATCATAACTCAAAGGTAAAAATCAAACATTAGCAATCAATAGAATACAGTTCATACCACCATCAAAAGCACTTATTAGGTGATGAATCTAACAAAACAAAAATAAAAAACAAAGACAAAAACAAGAACAAAAAACAAAAACAAAAACAAACAGTCATACAAAGAAATGAAAAAGTATAAACGATGTTGCAAAACAAAAACAAGAAAAGTTAAAGAAATTTGTAAAAAAAATGTGTAAAACAAAAACTTAAAAAGGAACTGAGTACCTCAAATGGTTAGAAGAGGTGGTCATCTCCCCCATAACTAAGTTGGAAAGAGAAGATCCAAAATAGTGAGTAAGATTGTCCCTTCTCAGAGGTATTATGTACACTAACCATTCTAAATTCATGGAAGGGTTTGATCTATTGCACATTGACTAATATTCTCTTATTAAGGCTCTTGTTTGAATTTTTTAGGAATTTCCAACTTCCCCCAGTTGATGTTTTCAAGGTTAAGGCTTGAAAGTTTGCAGCAGACTTACTCTAGTGCATCTATGCTTTCAATGTAAGTGCAAGTTATTCACTCAATTAGTTCCATGCACGTTAGTGAGTTTCTCTCTTGATCAGCTATCAACCACTGGGTCGTGTGGCTGCTGCATACAAGCATTTTTGTATCTTAAGATCTTATGCATACCGGTTGCATGCATGCAATGCTAAACTCTGCATAACCCATGATCTCTACATGCAATTACATCTTGCATCACTGTATGCGATGCATGGAACCTTCTTCTTCTCGATCTTTCCAAAAGTGTTCTCCTTAGATATTTCTAGGGAAAGATCACAGATTCCTAGGCATGCATCTATAGTACTTAGCCATGCCCTTCCCATTATTATTGGGAAGTCTCCTTTACCATTATTCACTTGTATCACTAGGAAATCAACTGGGTATGACCACCCACACACAATGGTGACGATGTCCTCCACTAGTCCTAAGGGAACAGCGATGGAATGGTCAGCCAGCTCTAGGTGAATATTTCTCTTCCTTAATGGAGGCAGGTTCCAAGCTTTGTACATTTCTTATAATATTAAGTTGACTCCAAAACCTGAGTCCAGAAGACCTTTGCATTGCTCATTCCCAGCAATTTGGAGATAGATTAGAGGGCTTCTAGGATCAAATAATTTCTTGGGAAGGTGGCCAACCTTGATCCAGTCAGTAACGGCATGTGTTAACATAACCGTATGCGTTGAGCTTGGTGTTTGGTTCGAAGGGAGCTTTGAAGCTTTATTTGATGGGGAGGCATTCAGAGGTTCAACCACTTGTGGTTGTAAGGGCTTGGTTGGACTGTTGGTTCTGAAGAAAGGTTTTTTCTTCATACGGTTGTCAGAACCAATAGTAGGTTGAGGATTCATAGCCCTTGTGGCATTGCGTTGCTGCGGTTGAGTAGGGAGTTCCCCTTACATTGCTGGAGTAGGTGGTAATGGAGCTATTGGTGTGAGAGTTACGAATGGATTTGAAGGATGGTATGTTTGTGGGTTATCTTTCCTAGGAGAAGGAGTTCTATAATACTCACGAGCTTGGTAGTGATGTTGTGGTGTAACATGACTAATAGAGTCACGTGGAGATATTGGATGCTGCACGTAGTAGCCATATGGGTCAGGTTGTAGGTAGGGGTATTGTTGCCTTAGTGGTGGCATCCCCCATGACTGTGGGTATTGCCACTATTGATGTTGCTCAATGGGTTGTCATAGAGTTCCACTTGGATAATATGTTGAAGGTTGGTGAAACGACCTTGGGGATAAGGTAACTATTGGGGTGCTTGTTATTTATTTAGTCATGGGTTGAGTGTATACACCCTAGACTCTTGTAGATGTGAGATCACTGGGCAACATCCCTTAGGATGGTCGTATCGGCATATCTCGCATCCATCATCATTATCCATGTCTGAATCCACAACCTCTTCTATGATGGCCATTTTGCTGTTACCCTTGTTACGTGCATTTTTCGCTTCTCTCTTTTCCTTTTTGTCACAATCACTACCTCGCTCCCTAGACTCCTCTACAATTTTAAGAATAGTTTCAAACATACTATCTAGGGAGTCCCACATTTGGTTTACCTTTGCCGATACTTCTGTTGTTAACTTTTGGAGAGGCAAAGTTTTCTTATTCACCATCTCTTCGAGTGGTGAGTCTTCTTCCTCCTCACAAAATCTCACTCCCCTTTTTCAAAGGGAAGGATCTCAATTGTATTATTCTGCACTTTCTCTCTTTCGTAACTCAACTTCTTCTTTGGCTACTTACTCTTGCAATCTATGAATTTGATGAGACCTAAGCTCTGATAGACTTCCTTGGGCATATGTCCCAAGGGTTCTTCTTGTTTCATGCCTAAGTCCATCCACGAGATAACATAGTTGATCATGTACTAACTTAAATTGTCGGTGTGAGCCTGGAAGTGAAACAGACACCAAAAGATCGTCGGGCAGCCACAGCTGACCCTTCCTTCGCCCGAGGGCAAGCTAGAAAAGTAAACAAAGGTAGAGTGCCTTGGATAGTCTGCACGCAAATCAACCAAGGACTTCCCCGAGTGTAACAGCTAGTGCTAGGGTTATCTTAAAATGTGTAAATGCGTGTAAAATGTAAACATGATCCGTAAGACATAAGACATAAATGTAAATGTAAGGTGTAAACAAAACGTAAGCTATAAACTAAATGTAAGCAAAAATGTAAATAGAATGTAAAATAGAAAACAGAAATAATGTTTGGTTGGCAAAATGAAAATGATGTATTGCTTAGAAAAGATGTGCACCGGTCAAAGCATAGCTGCATGTAGATGGCAGGTTGAATGCCTAGCCCCGGGGTGATGTAACGTGATGATGAGATGATGTGATGTGATGAATGTGAGAAATGCTTGGATGCCAACAGTCAGATGTGCCAAGCGCCCAAGGATTGTAGGTTCTATCCTCTTTTAGAATTGTCAATCTCTCCAATTTTTTGCCTCCTGGTTTATGTGAATTGACAGGGTATTTATAGGGTTGGGCCGGGCTCAGGCACGAAATTCAAGAATGGAATCAAC
>MNCI01013460.1:607575-669878 GCA_015680685.1 Gnetum montanum | reverse complement strand
TTCAAGCCCATGAAAGTACATTTAATTTAGACATGAGGGCCTGACTATCCCACAAATGAATATTTACAATGAAATGTATAAGGAAAATTCAACCCATCTTGCTTGAAACTTCTTTGTCCTTGAGTTTTCTGAAATTTTCTAGAAGTTGAGAATTTTTTAGAATTTTTTGGAATTTTCTAGTGCTAAGAATTTTCTGGAATTTTTTGCCATTTTCTGGAATTTTCTAGGAGTTGCTGATGCTAAGAATTTTCTGGAATTTTTTGCCATTTTTTTGGAATTTTCTTGGAGTTGTTGATGCTGAGAATTTTCTGAAATTTTCTGATGCTGAGAATTTTCTGGAATTTTTTAGAATTTTCTGGAATTTTCTAAAAGTTGGTCATGTTGGACTCACGCTAATAGCGTGACTTGGGTGTCAGTGGAAAAAATGAGCATTTTTGGAGCTGAAATCTGAAGTTCTAGAGGCTGAAACTTGGAGAAATCATTAATGGACCTTGAGAGTGACTTGTCCCTTCAAAATCAGATCATTTTGATGCTATTTTGAGGCTCTAAAAGTTGGTCATGCTGTGGTCATGCCTAGCATGACTACCCAGCATGACCTGCAAAAAACTGTGTGGTTTGGCTTAAATTTGGACTCATGAATGCTGAGACTTGGAGCGAACATCAGTAGCTCTTGAGGATGGCTTGGATCCTCAGATTTGGACCACTTTTTATTTGATTTTGAAACTATTGGAACTGCTCACGCTTAGGGCAAGCTAGCTTAACAGTGTGATCAAGCTAGCTTGAGCAACTTGGACTTGAGTTTCATGCCTTAGTCAAATTTTGCCTCTTGAATGCTTGAAAGGGCTTGAGTTGTTCTTATTTCAAAGTGTTAGGCCAAAATTAGTGGTGTTTCAGATCCCACTACAAATAACCATGGCCAGGGCAATGATGTAACAGTGTGTAATAGCGGTCAATGGCAGCATCCAAGGGTTCATGATTTCCTTGCTTCCATCCTTGGATTTGCTTCCACAGGTTAGACACTTGGGAGTAAGTTTGGTACTTATCATTGAATAGTTGTAACATTTTACTCCACCTCCTAATGGATTCCAGTTCTAAGGACCGGTACCAGCTTTCAGCTTCTTTCACTAGTTTCCTTTGGAACAACTTCAGTTTTTGCTATTCATTTTCTATGTTTTTCAAGGCACATGCATCATGGAATGCTTGTAAATGATTTTGAGGATCAGCTTTGTATCCCCCTTCAAATCGTGGGATGTTGTTCATGTCTAACCTCTTGATCCTACTATCCTTTTGGTGCCTTGTTGAAACTCTTACGACCTCTGTCATATCTAGCATGCTTCTAGTTGCGAGTAGGGGTTCTTCATGATCATCGCATTCATAGCGTCTATGGTGTCTACATGGTTCCCTACTCTCACTTCTTCTATGCCTTGATACCTTAGAGTGCCCTCATCCTCATTCTCGACTGTCTCGTCAATGTTTTTCATTTTTTTCCTTTATCCTCATGATTGGTTTCCCTATGACTGCATTTGGACACTGAAGGAGAGGGTGAAGGTGATGATAAAGGTGAAGAAGAAGGAGAACCATCACCATGATGGTGTTTTCTACCTTCTCTTCGGTGGTCTCAGCCTTGATCGTGATCATGATCAAAACATCCACCCTTATCATGTGTTCGTGTTCCCTCGTTGAACACTTTGTGTTTGTGGGTATCTAAACTAGGGTTCTGAATAGTAGAGTGGAGCTTCTGATACACTACCTCTTGACCAATGTTAGGAGGAGGAACATCATTTCATGGGGAACTTGTTGAAGTAGGTTCACCATTCTCAATTTCACTCAGAACATGCCGAGCATCATGGGGCCATTTACCCTTCAAGGATGTATGGTATCTCTCTTATCGTAAGTCCCTTTGACGTTGTGCTTCTGTGGGATGATAGTCCCTTGTGTCATGATCACATGCAATGTATTCTATGTATAAAAGTGGCATGCCTATTCGTGTGAGGGCATGAAGGAGCATGTTGGGGACTACTCAGTCTGGAGGCAACACTATGTTACCCTCCAAGTCTCTTCAACATAGTTGTTCCTCTTGATGGAGAATAAAGGTGAAATTGGGTACATACTCAACGGGATGAGTATATGCCACACGAAACTATTGAGGAACTAGCGGATCTTGGTTACATGTATTATGTCGTCGACTGCTTCTTGTGTTAGTCCTAGGCGCTGCAATGCTCTTATGCGAAGAAGAAGACATCTTTATCTTGTTCGGTGTGCAATGTACTATTGTCTTGTATTTCCTTGATTAGCCCTAAGGGTTTGTTCTAACATTCCAATGATATGAATGATTTCCTATGTTCTACGAAGCATACAAACAACTAAGTCCCCAGCAATAGCACCAATGATGAGTGGCGAGGTACCCCTACACTCAATCATACGAATATGAGCATTTCATGCATGATCCAGTCGAACTCCAAGGACTAAGTGCTTATGCACCTTAATGGAACACTTAGGGTTAATTAATCGTTGTCTTCCCAAACTTACTTGTATTGTCACAGTTGTATGGTTAAGTAAGCTTGAGGTATATGATTTTTATAGCTTTTATATTTTTTATGTCTTATACTAATAAAGGAGAGGGAGAGAGAACTAAGTGGCTAACTTACATTAACTAGTTTCCAAATGTTCCTAACACTAGTATCCGTTCCCACTTTCCATACACATCCTGAACCAATGCAATGCTACTGGGATTCCCAAATGCTAATTGTTATTGGATTACCAAGCGCTACACACATGCTCAAAGCAGTCATACTGAGTGTATTTAACTAAGGAGGTTGAAGGTTAAGAGAGATATTAATTAACTAGGAAAGCATTAACTAATAATTAATTACTAATTAGCTTAATCTGTATGTTGCAAGGTTTATCATAAAGTTCATCTTTATTGCCATACATAAAATTGTGCTCAGGTACAAATTGTTCAAATAAAGATTCGTTCACTCTATGACTCCTACTACAGGCACACAGAAATAATTCTAACCCTAGAATGACTAAATTGCAAGAATCTGGCTAAGGGTCTAAGTCTAACTACCTTGGAACAAAGGGCGCCACCTCTTATTTATAGAAGATGATGCAAAACGTGATATCGTGTATGTGATATTGCATGGCGGATGTGACATCCCAGCTCATCATGTCTAAAGGGTGTGCTTTGAATTCCCATTATTTTTTTCAATAAGAACCACACCATGCAAAGATTTATTCAACTTCCTTTTATTGGTTGACATAGAATGGTAAGAAATCCATAAAAACACATATGCACCCAAGTAAGCAAAAAGGCACAAAGAATACTAAATCCCCTTGAAGTTACACCCTCCTCAAACCTTTGAATCCTTTCCAATTTTTAAAACTTCCAAAGTAACAAATTTGTTATATTTTTATTAATGAAAAAGGGACTACACATTTCTAGAACAAGGAAAATATAGAGTTTGTGGATGGGTGGATGTTGTGGACTCACTGCCTATTTTAGGAAAAAGAAACCATGTCTTAATTATCCATAACAAAATTCAAAGCTAGAATCTAGACACAAATAATCAAATAACAACATAGTACATACCACCATCAACCAAAAAATTACCACTATGTCTGGCAGTTATTAACAAAAAGTTAGAAAATCACACCAGAATAAAAGAAAATATGAAAGAAAGTGTAAAATATTTAGGAAATAGAAAATGTACTAATGATGTTGTAAAACAAAAATTATAAAAGATTAGTAACATGAAAACAAGAAGATGTAAAATAAAAAATGTGTAAAACAAAAAAAGGTGAAAAATTAAGGAGCCACTTATATAGTTACTATGGATGGCCATCTCTCCCATGACTAAGTTGAAAGGAGGACATCTAAAATATTGAGCATGGTTGTCCATCTAATGAGGCATTTGTTGTATTTTCTAGCTTATGCTCATAGAAAGGTTTAACTTGTTGTATGTTGATCAGTTGTTTCTTATCTAGGCTATCATGTTTGTAGATCATCATGGACCTAGAAAGAAAAGTTTCATAAATTATATAAGGTCCTTTCCACAATGTTTGGAACTTGATTCATTGAGGTACGTGTGTGGGATTCTAGTAGAGAATCTTATCTCCTAGTTGACATTTGACTTTCCTAATTTTAAGGTCATGGAATTTTTGTTGTATATTTTGTGCAACTTATTGGATGATAGGGCCACCAATTGATTTTCATCTAGCAAGTTGAGATGCATTAATCTTTTGCTAGACTCAAGTCAAGGTCAAGGTCATAAGCTGTTGAAAGTGTACAGAGCTTGGATAGAATAGGAAGTGTTGTAGTTTTCCATACACAAGCTCATAGATAGAGTAACCTATAATGAGTTTCCATGTTGAGTGATAGGCCCAAAGGGCATCATTGAGTTTCATGCTCCAGTCTTTCCTATATTTTCTTTAGTCTGGCCATTTCATACAATAGCCAATAGCGACAATGATATATGCCTTTTCATTTAACATGGTTGTGATGGGACCGATGAAATTAATGCCCTAAATGTCAAATGCTTCTAGTGGTTGAATCCATTGTTGAGGTCGTTCCATTCAAGTAGTCATTTCATCATCTCATTGGCAATGTTCACAAGAGTGGACATATCGATGAGCATCCCTAAAAATTATTGGCCAATAGTACCCTACCATCAATATCTTATGGCCATGTGTCTCCTAGCATAGTGATCTCTACAAGGACCTTCATGAGCATCTTGAAGAATGCATAGTTGATCAACATCAGGGACACACCAATGAACTAGGCCATCGGTGCACACCTTGTAGAGGTGTTCATTGATCTCCATGAAGCATTTCACCTAGTGAAGAAACTATTGTTTCTTTTAGTGGTCCAACCACTATGGCATTTCTTGGATGAGAGAATAGGTGAGAATGCCATCATGTCATTTATACTCATTAGACAATTATTTAGTTATAGCCCCAACAAAGAGGAGTTTGTTAGGAAACATATCAGATAATGGGTTCTCCTCCTCTTTGTTGTCCCATCGTAATCGAGACAAGTGATCAATAACCACATTCTTAGTGTCCTTTTAATCTACCATCATGAAATCAAATTCTTGTAAGATCACTAGCCACCATATGACATGGGGACTTACCATTGGCTTGTTCATCAAGAAGTAAATGGCACTGTCGTCGATGTAGACAAACACTTTATATCTAAGCACATAATGCCTAGAATTTTTTAGAGTAAGCACCACTATCATCAGTTCTTTTTTTGTAGTGGTATAGTTCAAGTGTGCACCCACAATGCTTCAACTTGTGTAGTGGATGTAATATGGATGTTTCTTGTCATCCATCTATGTAAGCACAACTCCCAAGGCATAATTTGATGCATCTGTCATAACATGAAATGATCTAGACTAGTTCAATGCTTATACGATTAGAGTCTCTATAAGTTTCTCTTTTAGCTATTTGAATGTTTGTTCACATTCCACAATCTAGATAAATGGAGCATCTTTCTTTGTCAACTCCACCAACTATTTTGCGATCTTAAAGAAATTCTCTATGAATTGTCGGTAGTAGCTAGTATGTCCAAGGAATAACCAGAACATATTTGATAGTTTTTGGTTGGCAAGTTATTTCTTGGATGATCCTTATTTTTTTCTAGTCAACCTCAATTCCTGCTTATGGTATTCTATGCCCAAACACAATGCCCTCTTGGACCATCAGATGAATTTTTTGCCAATTGAGCCACAATTTTTTTTCAATGTATCATTTTAACACTTTCTAAAGGTGGTCCAAGGCTTGCTCAAATGTAGCTCCATAGGTGGAGAATTCATCCATAAAGGCTTCTACACCACTACCAATTTGCTATTAAAAAATGCTTAGGACCAGGCATTGGAATGTAGTAGAGGCATTACATAGACCAAAAGGCATCTTGCGATATGCAAAAATGCCCCAAGGACTTGTGAATGTTTTTTTTGGCTTGGTCTTCTGGCGTGATCTAGATTTGGTTATAGCCACTATAACCATCCAAAAAATTGTAGTAGCAATACCTGATCAATGAGTGATAATGGAAATTTTTCTTTAAATGTTATCATATTCAACAGCCAAAAATCAATGCAAACTTGCCACTTGCCACTTTTCTTGGGCACAATGATGAGTGGACTAACCTACTTGCTATTCACTTGGAATAAATGAACCCTACCTGGAGGAGTTGTTCAATTTTTTCCTTGATGATCTGCTTCAATTTGGGGTTCAATTTCCTTTGTGGTTGTCTCTTTGGCTTCACAGCTAGATCAATGTAGATGTGATGCTAACATATCCTAAGATCAATCCCTGTGAGTTCAGGGTATGACCAAACAAAGGTTTTTGACCATTTTTTAACCACATTCAACAACATCTTTTTCTATTTTAGAGTAAGATTAGCATTGATTATGACTAGCTTTCCATTTTTTAAGAATACATATTCCATGCCAGCTAGAAGAGGTTTTAGTTCAAGGGGCTTTTACTTGAAATTTTTAGGAATTTCCAACTCTCCCCAATAAGTATCATCATTTTCATCTTCAAAGAGTTGGTGATGAACTTGCTCTAGTTCATCCATGCCTGTGACATATGTGCATGTTAGGCTCTCATTTGTTTCCATGTAAAGTGTGCTACTCTCAAAATTAGTAGTTAGCCACTGGGTATCCTCCTATTTTATGGTTGCTACATATAGACACCTTTCAATTTCTACTTCTAGTGCACACTACTTGCATGTAGAGATGGATGCTTGTTTCACTACCTAGAGTTTCTGCACACAATTTCACACTATATTGCTATATGTAATGCATGGAACTTGCTTCTTCTCAATCTTTCCAAATGAATTTTCTTTAGATATTTCTAGGGAAAGATCTCTAATGCTCATTCTTTCATCATTGGTGCTTAGCCATGCCCTTTCCATGATGATTGGAAAGTCCCCTTTGCAATTCTCCCTCTTGATCACTAAAAAATTAGCAAGATAAGACCACCCACAAAAAATGGTCATGATGTCTTCTACCAATTCTAATGGAACAATGATGGATTGGTCTGCCAATTCTAATATGATATTGCTCTTCTTTAAAGAAGTCAAGTTCCATGTAGTATATATCTCATGAGAGGTCAAGTTGACACCAAAACTAGAATCAAGAAGAGCCTTACATGGTTCATTCCTAGTAATTTGCAAATAAATCAAAGGACTTCTAGGATTTACTAACTTCCTAGGAAGTTTTCTAGCACAGATCTAATCAAATATGGTGTGAGTAAGCATCACAGTATGAATCCTAGGTAATGTTTGATTTGAAGGGGACTTGAAGAAAGTTGATACAGAGGAAGATGAAGGAATAGGGTTGTCAACCGTAGGTGTAGTTTGATCGAGTATCCACACCACTCAATTGATGAACCTGTTGTAAATTAATGGCCCTAGTAACATTGTGTTGTTGCATTTGAGCTAGGAGTTCACCCTACAGAGGTGCAGCAGGTGGTAGCTATGATGAGGAAGAAGGAAGATGTGCAAAAATAGGAGGATAAGGGTAAGAGGTGGTATCCCTTCTTGCATGTGGAGAATGAGTTTAATAATAATTAGAAGGGTGGTAGTGAGATTGAAAAGTAAAAATGTGACTAGAGTAGTCACATGGAGACAAAGGTTACTAAACATAATACCCATAGGATCAACTTGTCGGTAAGGGTATTGTTGCCATGATGGTGCTAGTACCAATGACTGTGGTTGTTGCCACTATTGATATTCCTCATATGGTTGTAGTGGAGTTCCACTTGGATAATATTTTTGTTGTTAGTGGAACTACCTAGTATTACCTTGAGGATAAGGTAATCATCTAGGTGTTTTCCTTTATGTAAATCATGGATTCAAAACGTACATCCCAGACTCCTATAAGTGTGACACTATGGGGCAACATCCCTTAGGATGTTCATACTAGCAAAAGTCACATCCACCATCATCATCTGATTTGCTATCTATAACTTCTTCTATTCTAGCAATCTTTCCCTTACCTCTTTGATAGGCATGTTCAACTTCCTTACACCTCCTATGCTCACAATCACTACCTCATTCTTTGGACTCTTCAGCAATTTTTAGGATAGCTTGAAACCTACTATCCATGGAGTCCCATAACTGATCAACCTTGGCCATGATTTTATATTAAAATTTTTAAAACAATAAGGCTTTTCTATTCACTACCTCATCAAGTGTTGGTTCTTCCTCACTATCACAAAATCAAACCTTCCTCTTGCAAATGAAAGGATCATGATTATACTCTTCTACACTTTCTTGTTTTCTCAATTCACCTTCCCNCTTAGGCATAGATGCCAAGAACTCTCCTTGTTTTTGATTGAAGCTTATCTACAATGTGACAAAGTTGCTCTAGTTGAGAATAACCATGGCCAGGACATTTGTGCATTAAGGAATAATATCGATCGATGGTGGCATCCAAGGGTTTGTGTGTTTCTTGTTTCCATCCTTAGATCTGCCATCTCAAGTTGGACACTCTAGAGTATGTTTGACATTTTTCATTGAACAATTCAAGCATTGTACTCCATCATCTGATAGATTCCAATTCCAAGGACTGATACTAGTTTTTTACTTCTTTAATAAGTGTCCTTGGGAACAACTTAAGTTTGTGCCACTCATTCTCTATATTTTGAAAGGCACATGCATCTTGAAAAGCTTGGAGATGGTTCTACGGATCTAAGTTATATCCTTCTTCAAACGAAGGAATATTGTTCACGTCTAGCCTTTTAATCTAACTATTTCTCACATGTCTTGTTGGAATTTGTACTACCTTTGTCATGTTCAGCATACTCTAAGTAGCAAGCAAAGGCTCATCGTGGCCTTGATTTTGGTACCTTTGATGCCCTCTACTACCCCTTCATTCATGACATTGCATCTCTCTTGAATGCTTGCACCCTTGGTTTTGCCTTGCCTAATGGTCTCTTTCATCATTTCAGTCCCATCAATCACCTCCATCATGATCACACCCTTTATGATTACAATTAGAGCCAAAAGAAGAAGAGGATGATGACAAAGGTGAAGAGGAAGGAGGACTAGCACCATCATGGTGCTTGATACCACCTCTTCAATGATCGCAACCACAATCACAATCTTGTTTCTTGTCTGCGTCCTTACCTTGACTTGCCTCTTTTGATCCTTCCTTGTCATTGGATCCATTCTTACCAAAACCAAGATTGTGAATCATGGATTTCAAATTTTGGTTTTAACCTCCTTCACCAAAGTCAAAGAGAGGAATTTCACTAAATGAAAAATCCCTAGAGAAGGGCTCTCCACCATCTTTTTGGTATAACAAGAATGGGAAATCAATAAATCCTTTTTCCTTCAAAAATTCATAACACTATTCTAACTGGTGATCCTTGAAATGTTGTGCCTTAGTGGGATGATAATCCCTAGCATCATTATCTTACACCACATACACAACATGATGTCCTTAGAGACCCCATTGTATAAGAATTTATTGGAGCATTGCAAGAATGAATCGATTGGGTGACAACACAATGTTGCCATCCATGTCACACCACTGTAGCTATTCATCTTGGTGTAGGATGAAGGTGAAATTTGGTACATACTCATTAGCATGAGCATCTACCACTCGATATTATTAAGGCACTGACTGATATACTCCATTAGACTTCGGTAGAGAATTGCTCCTATGACAAGAAGACATTTTATGTATGAAAAATAAAAATGTAGTGTGCTCCTTAAAATTGTTGTAGTAATCTTAAAATGTGATATGACTCTAAGGTTCATTCCAACAATTTGAATAATTTTTCATTAAATCCTAGATAGCACATGGAACAACCAAAAGGTCCCTAGCAATGATGCCAATGATGAGTGATGAGGTACCCCTATGCCCAACCATACAAATCACTAAGGGGTTCACACATAATCCAATCAAACTCTGTGGGCCTATAGTTTGTTAGTGCACTAATCCTCTAAGAAGTGAAATGGGCATTGAGAATGTTCATTGTCTTCCCAACTACACTTGTGAAGCTCAAGGATATGGTTTAAGTGTAATCGAGGCACATGATTTTTATCATTTTGTGTTTTGAAAATCTAATCACCTACAACAAGAATGAAAGGTAGAGTAATTTAAGAACTAATTCATCTACTACCTAGCTAGCCTAACATAAGTACCTATTCCCACTTTTTAGACACATCTTGAACACATATAACATTGCTGGGCTACCAAACATTAAGCATTTTTGGGTTACCAAGTGCTACACGTATGCTCGAGGTGGTCGTGCTTGTGTTCATTAACAACTATAAATCAATTGCTTAATTAAAGCACATTAAAATGAAATTCATGAAAATAAAGTGCATGAATATTAAATGCATCAAGGAAACATTAATCTATTCTTAGTGCTACAAGGATGATCAAAAGGGTTCATTTTTATTTCCATCACACTATTGTGCTCAAGTACATTAATGCTCAAACAAAGATCCATATACACTCAAACTTTTGTTGCAAGCAATTATAAAATATTCTAACTCTGGAGAAATAAACTATAAGAGCATAGCTGTCTATGACAAAAATTGATATCAAAATTGTGAACCCAAGCACTATATTTATCCCAATGGCATACGCTTGGTAATCCCAACAATAGTTACATGAAGTCCAAGGCATGTACAGATGATTAGGAATAGATACTTATTGCACGTAGGTGAGTTTAGGTTTTACTTTCCATTGTTCATTAGCTTAATTAATTTATCTTTTTATTGTCATTAAGAGCAACATAGGATTAGACAACATCATATGCCTCACTTTGGACTAAATCATACATGACACAACTTCCACTAGTCCAAGTGGAAAGACAACGAATTGTGATCAAAGCATATCAATCTAGATGCCACAACTAGTCCCATCCACATAATTCAATCAGATCATGCATGAATGCTTCTGATTCGTATGGTTGTGGGGGTCACCCCCCATTTTAATCTTCAGGATTCATAAGTGTTTTCCATATTTTTCTTTTCCAATTTTTTGTCATTTTCTCATTTCTTAATGCAATTTTTCCTAATCCTTTCAACTTTTTCTACTTTTTGTTTTCATCTACTTATTTGTAATCTCGCTTGTAAATAAAATGATCATGTTGCTCATTGAGGTGAGGTTTTCTCTATGTTGTCAAGTCATAAAGGACTAATTATTTGGATAGTGAGACCACATCATCCATCCACTCATTTTGTTAATAAGAGGTTCTTGCTTTGGTCATAATGATATCCTTTTTCATCATCCAACCTAAAAATAAATCCATAATCATTATGTCTAGACAAAAGAGTGTAGAACTAAGGCAAAATGTAACGGGTGTGACATCAAGGGAATTTGTGGATTTTCTTTGGTTACTTCTGTATGTTCTATCATGTTGCTAAGGTTGTAATTATATCCTTGTAGATCTAACAAAAAATGGGAGTTAGAGTACCATAGAAAGGCATTGAATAAATTCTGTGGGTCCCACTAGAAAGACATGTACCCATGCTTGAAGATTGGTGACTTCTTAGAACTTCCATTAAAAAAAGATAAAAATAAAAGAAAACAAAGTGGGGTTTGCCATAAATAAGATTCTCCCTTGGACAAAATGCCAAGTGATGTTACTCCTTGCAACTATGATAGTCTTATGGTTGTCCACCGACATGATGAAACGATGCAATGTCACTGAAATGTGGTTTGGACTTGGTTTGAATATTGAAAAGAATGACTGATGATTATTTAACCATTAATAACACACAAGGATTCATCGTGCCCATGGTAAGGCACCTCATGTCCCAATTTTTGCAATCCTTTCTACAGTCCATCTCATCTCGCTGTCTTTTAATCCTAACTTGTGGTTTTATGTAGCATTGAATTATTATCTCAAATTGTTGGTTTTGACATGTGTGTTTTGTTGCACAAGTATGCATTCTATTCAACCCCTTTAATGCTTATAAACATTTTTCAATGTGGTTACACAAGGGCATCATAAGCTAGAGCCTGCTTTGGGGAGGACCCACTTGTGTAACTTTTGTAACTTGTACTTGTTTGATACAACCACATCATTCTTAACCTTCCAAGTGCTTAATTGTTACATTTTTTCATTTCCCTTCTCATGTAACTTGATTCATCCACAACCTTAATTTCAATGCCCTTTTTCTTGCTTCTTCTAAAACTTTTCACATTAATGACTCCACCTTCTCACACTTCCTGTGCCTCAAACTAATTTTCCACTTACCTTAGAACTCTGGACCTATCCTCAAACCTTCTAACCAATCACAAAGCTTCATTTTTCATGCCCAATTGCTCCATTTACTACATATTCTTGGACCCTGATATCAAGTACTCGATATTGGGTGGGATGCAACGTCAGATACCCAATATTGGATCACACAAAACCTATATATATGACCCCTATAGTACCCCAGCTTCATTCTCATCATTTGAAGCTAAGGAAGTTTTTCAAAATTTCTCTCATGACCTAGAGCTCTACGCAACCAACTACAACTTGTAATATTTAGCTCCCTATAGCTCCATTTTCCATACCGTTTGAACCTATTTGAACCTAAAGTGTTCCTGTTAGTCATGGGGGGTGCTTGCATGAGAAACTTGTGACACGTTTTTGAAATTTGCTATCACCCGAAGGATATTATAAGGATAATAATGTTAAAAACCATAATTGTTATACTGAAAAATCAATCATGGTAATGCCAGAAACCTTAATTTTTTCACCAAAGGGACCATAACCATTGTAATAATTCACACATAAGGAAAAAGAAACCAATTGTGAAGGGTCGTAAAAGATGATAAACACTTTTTTGGGATTTTTCCTAAAATTTTTTCTAACTATGCAATCATATGAACTAAAAACTTAATGAACTAAGGTAACGAGTAAGGTATAAACTACTTATTGATAAAGAACACAACCTTAGTAACACTCAATCTTTGCTTGATTGCAAATGGTCCCAAAAAAGAGAAGCACAAGAATAACCTTCACAAAGAGTAGCCAAGCACCCATGAGGTGGTTGAGGCCAGCAAGGTGAACGTGCGGAGCATGAGCAGTAGGAAGCCCAATCACTTAGCATTCATCAAGAGGCTCCTATCACAAGACAGTCAGTCCAAGGAGAGGCTATAGAACCGTAAGCCCTAGTGTAAGGACAACATCCCACATTGTCCCTAGAATGCCTTGAGGACATTCAAGAAAAATCCATGTTGACTTCGATCTATTTATGGAGTTTGCTCTAGAAGCTGTTCGGACATAACTTCAAGCATCACCTTTGTGGCCTATTCTTTCAACTACTGGCGAGTGGTACCTTGAAGAAACATACCAATTCTAGCATAACAAGGAGGAAGGCACCACAATTAGCATTTGCAGAGTCAATGTTTACTTCTTAGTTAATGCAATCGTTGAAGCTTTGAATCTACCGAATGAAGCAACTAAGTTAGCCCATTTGTCTACAAAATCTGACCCTAACACAAGAAAGTTGTGGCTAAGGCAGGCATACAATAAGGATGACAAGACAGATAATGAATTAACTCTCAAGGAGAGAACCTATTTCAAAATAGGGACATATCATCTATTTCCCACCAAAGGGCTTAATCGAATCTCCACCTATGCGGCCAAGGGAAGTGCCATCCTAATGGGCAAGTATGTAGCCAACCTTCCCTAGTTATATTGCATAGAGATCCAAAGGTGATTTGAGGAGAAAAAGGTAATAAAGCCAACACTCCCATTCCTTTACCTAATTTGAAAGTTATGCAAGTGTGCTGAAATCTTGGGCTACACAAACAATGTCCCCATGAAGGCTCAGAACACTTCCTTCATAGAGTTGCTCAAATATGCAACACTAAGAAAAGACCTTGGTGAAGAAAAAAAAATAGAGAAGAAAGCTGAACTAGAAAAAGAAGCAAAACAAAAGCCTGAATAGTGCCCTAAAACACAAGGTCTACCACCACCATCACTGCAAGACTACAACCCCTCCATGAGCCACCTGCAGAAAATTGCTGAGATACTCAATTAGGGAAGCAGGGAAGAATCAGGCCTCTTCAGAGTCTTGAATGAGGTCTAGCCCACCATTTCAGCTAATTCGACAAGATGGAAAATCTTACTACAATTAAGAGAAGAATCCTAGTGGTCCAAACAAATCTCTAGAAACACTGCATCCTTCCAAGTAATGCTCGAGATAGGAGAAGGTGCCACAGTTGTGGTAATGCAACATCAAGATACGACAAGTGCAACAGAAGTGATTACAGATCACATCAAAGAATCATTCAATGTGCCTATTGTGCCCCCAAGAGATCTAACTGGGACCAAAGATGCTCAAATCCTTGCTAAGACTTCGATGACTCCTGTGGCACATGGGGATGTATTAGATTGATTACTGTATATAGGGCAAGTGATGACCACCTTATTTGACATTCCCAGTGATGTCACTATAGCACAATTAGACCTCATTGCCACTAAAGGAAAACTAGTCATGGCAAAGACCAAGGTGAAGTATGCAAAAGTAGAAGTGCAACAATTATAATAAGAGTTGGCTACCCTGAGAGTCGAAAGATGAGATCTTGCTCAATTTATCATGTTTAACTACGTAGAGTAATTTAGAACAAAGCATATGGTCAAGTTGATTAAAGAAAATAAAGTTGTCAAGCAAGAAAAAGAGACAGCGATTTGGAATGCCTCTGCTGCTGATGCATAATTTTATGCTTACAAAAAGGCAATGACTGCCACTTAGGAGGAGAATAAACAACTCATTGTAGAAAACTTTAGGTTGACCACCATTGAACAACAAAAGAATATTCTAAAAGAAAGTGTCCATCAGTTGAGGGAGCAATTGATGAGGGTCAACCAGGATATTAGTAGATTGGCTAGTAAAAATAGAACCCTCTCAATGGAGGAGGTTTGTGCTATTCAACCAAAGTGAGTAATCAAAATCAGCACGTGGCAAAATAAGGCCAGGAAACATAAGAAGCTGAATGAACACTTCCACAACCAAGTAGACATATATAAGCAAAATGAAAAATAAATCTAGATGGCTAAAGCCAGTATTGGAGCCATGTTAGCGCAAAATCACAATTGGCAACCCATCTTGGATAGTTATGCATTGGTCTATCAAGTGAAAGTGAAAAAGCAAAGACTTGCATATCAAAGATTTGAAGGAATACATGGCATTGGCTAACATTACATGAGTGGAAATAAAGATCGAGATTACTTCCATCATTGCTACATTCACTTAGATTTATTAATGCTTTAATTATTTATTTAATTATTTAATTATTTACTGTTTTCTTTAGTTAATGTTTCCATTTATTGCTATTTACTATTCTTGTCATTAAGTGGAATGAGTATGACTTAACCACGAGCACTTAAGTGTAAGTACTTGGTAATCCAGTAGTGTATCATTTGCCACACCCAGTGACGTATACTTGGCAATTCCAACATTAGTTACATTAAGTCCAATGCATGTACAAACGATTAGGAATGGATACTCATCGCACATAGGGAAGTTTAGGTTTTACTTTCCATTGTTCATTAGCTTAATTAATTTATCTCTTTATTGTCATTAGGAGCAACATAGGATTAGACAACATCATATGCCTAACTTTGGACTAAACCATATGTGACAAAGCTACCGTTATTCCAAGTGGGAAGACAACAAACTACGATCAAAGCATAACAATCTAGATGCCACAAGTAGTCCCATCCATGAAATTTGACCAGATCATGTATGAACACTTGTGATTCATATGGTTGGGCATTGAGGTACCTTGCCACTCATCAGTGCCTTTATTCCAATGTAGGCTCCCCTATTAAGGTAGGTAAATAAATTAACTAATGATAATTTTCTATGGTAGACTACCTACTCAATGTCATTATCTATAGAAGAAATGTTTGACGCATTCTATGTCTTGTCACATTTTAAATCTTGCCAAGGAATAGCTAATTGATGTAAAAATATTTTTCATTTAGCAATTCACAATTTCAATATATGTTTTGTCATATAAGAAGTAAATATTCTTATTAGGTTATGGATTGATTAGGTTATTGTAATAAAAGAAAGTTTAGTAGTGGATTTGATCTCATCATCATGTTAGTGCCTTTATTCCAAATTGGGCTAGCCTATTAATATAGGTAAATAAACTAACTAATGATAATTTCATGTGATAGACTATCTACTTGATGTCATTATCTATGTGAGCTTTTTAAATAATGCTAAGTATTAGTTAGCTGATGTTAAAATGTTTGTCATTTAGCAACTCATTCAAAAATGAACCCATCAATGTGGGGACCAATATATCTAGGAATAATCCAAATGAAATTAACTTAAATAAAACTCAGTCAAACATATCCAAGAAAAATCCACATAAAATTAACTTTGAATAGAACTTATCTTGTCTTAGAGGTAGGACCCATGATTATAATATATCTTTATGGTTAAACAAAACAAAATTAACTCAACACAAGGGCCTCTACAACCCATGAATTAAATAGATATACATGAGTTGTTAAGTGTTTTTGCAATAATTAAAAATAATTAATTTACCAAGGTACATGAAAGCCCTGCATATTAAAATAATAAACACTAATCTTATCAATTATCTGAAATGACTCGAGTGGGGCAATGTATAAGCAAAATCAAACAAATTACCATCATGAAGAGACTATCATAGAATTAAAATTTCCAAAGTGATAAAATTCAGCACGTGTAGAAAAGCTACCATTTTGAATTATCCAAAATTTGCCAAATTGGGACCCAAAGCCACAAGAACGTATCCATAACAACTTTTATCATTTTACGCATGTTTCTGTTTACAGCGATGAGAACAAAGGCCTTGGAATTGAACCTTGCAGACCAACAAATTTCAGAACGAATGCTTGGCCACAAAACTTTGAATGCATGGCTTTCATTTTTGTTGTCTTGCACCGTTTTTATTGCTTGTAGCCATTGCTTGTATCTTTCCCTCTTTAAATTCACTGTCATGGTGTCAATAAGGAAGTGCAGACATACAGTTGGAATCATTCATTGCAGAAAAGTTTTCATTATCATTTGTCTTTGTCTCAGCAAAATATGTTGATTCATTAATTGAGTTGTCTTTATATATTTACCTCTATTGAGTACTAAAGCTTGATCCCTATAAGTTTCTTTGCAAGCCTTTTCTTCGTCTTTTTCTCTCTTTGTCAGGTTTCTGAAACCGTTATCTGTAAACGTTTTTAATGGATAAAAATCCAAACCGCTGAAACTTCAAACCACTGTTCTTGGTTGATACAATTAAACAAACAAACAAATTTGCAGAAAAAAAAAGTTACTTCTCACGTTCTTACATGTTTCAGTCTGCGGTCTTCCTACCTCCGAAATGGTACACTGTCCTCTAAATAGCCTCAAATGAAGGACTTCCTTGTTTAATATTACATTATTACGCTAGCAATGCAGAGAAACACTGAGCGATGAAAGTTAGAAAATTATTGAAAGGAATATTCATCTGCTGTTTATTTCCGATGAAAAACAACCTACGTAACTATGGCCAAATGTAATCACTAAAAGCTCCGGAAACAAATAAATGCAAAACAGATAAAACTAGAATGAAGTTAACGAAACTGCAAGAAGCTCCTTAAAAAAAAAAACAGAAAAAGAAATCCCCTGGCCTTCAGGAAACGGATATTGGGGCTGCTAACACAACCTCTATGTACACAGAAAGGAAGCTTTTGATGGAAGCAAGTTTGAAGCTTTTAATGGAAGGAAGTTTTTCTGTGAAAACCATGAAATCACCTGTACTTTGGTTAAAGTGATTAAATATTTTGGTTCTGTTTTAACAATATATTAAATTTTTTCCAAGTGGCCATTTAGTTTCAGTTTTATGTGGTTGATTGTTAATTAAATAATTTTACCAATAAAAAATCAAGTGAAAAATTTTCTTTTAATCTAGGAGGGAGTTTTAAAGGAATTATTTAAACTCAAGTGAGGTGTTTAATGTTATAATTAAATGTATGTTAAAGTAAGTATTTATTTTGCATTATAATAACCATGAAAAGTCCATATGTCTTTTTTTCACTTTCTAAAAGTTGAAAGAAAAACATTTCATACAAAATAAAATATTTTTATAATTATAAATATAAAACGATATAGAATTGATACAAGATAGGGTATTCTTTGCAATGGCATAGTAGTATAAGATAAATGGTGTTGTGCATTAATTTTTTAACCTATAGAATTTAAATTTCTTTACATTATGTGTTGCTTATTTATTTATTGCAATGATTACATGCACTTGATTACAATGAGGTATTAGCTTAGTGGTAAGAATCTTGGCCTAGTTACCCTAGTTCATAAATTCAATTCCAATATGCAATAGTTAGTAAAAGAAATTCTAAAATGGGTTTGATACCTAGTTCTAGTTTTGGTTTGAGAAAAAGTATAAAAATGAGGTATTATAGTATAGGACTATGAGTAAGTTCTAGTTCTAGTTTGATTTGAAAGCTCCAAGTCAAGTTACGAGGTATATGAGTTTGATTCTACCATAGACTCTCCTAAGTTATTGGTTTGATACCTAGTTCTCATTTTGTTTTGAGAACAAGTATAAAAATGAGGCATTATATTATAGGACTATGAGTAAATTCTAGTTCTAGTTCAACAAAAAATATAAAAAGGAGGTGAGACACCACAAAATTCTGAGCTTAGCGTTTCTCTAACAAGAATCGAGCTAAGTCATGATGCTCCCCAACATGACTGAAGCTTGATGACCTCACAGACAACTTCAAACGGAGTCGAACTGAGCAAGAAATGGTTCCCTAGGACCCACGGAAAACTACAGCGACATCTAGCATCAAACTTGGCAAATTTTGAGCTCAAAACACTTGGTTTTCACTAAGTATGCATCCTATACGCTGGCCTATACATGCCCAGCGTATGGCCCAGCGTACAGCAACTTTTGAGCCTTAAAAACTCATCAAAATGTGCCAGAATCGAAGGCCTAGACTCCCCATGACCTTCCCTAAGGTCTCAGGCAGGTCTCAAGCTCCTAACAATCAAATTTTGGGCACCAAACAGGTCATTTCCTGCCTACACGCTGGCTCACACGCCCAACGTATGACTTCAAAGGTGACCCAAAATAGGCACTTCAGAGCAAGATTTTCACAAGGCATCGACTCTCAGAGATAGGGCAATTGTTAGGCATCATCATGGGCTCAAGAAAATCCAATTTTGACCTTGAAATCATGCACTTTTAAGTTCACACGCTGAGCATGCACATCCTGCACGCCACCAAGGATAAGGTCAAACATGCACTTTCAGGCATCCCGTCTACATCATCACAGGCTTCAAAAATTTCCATTTTGGGCATCAAAAGTATCATTTTTGGCCTCACACGCTAGCCTATATGCCCAGCGTATATGCCTAGCGTACAGCCAGCATGCACCTTAGAGATGAGCCTAAAACTCCATAGAAACGAAGTCAAAATTAGCTCCCAGACAACGTGGAGGACCACCAAGACTCAGGGATCAGTGTACACACCCCAGCATACTAGATCTAATTCCTAAATTGTGTTTTTCATGCTCACATGCTAGCCTATACGCCCAGCATTTGGCCAGCATGCTCAACTTCAGGCCTCCCAAAACTCTGCCAAATCAAGACCTAATGAGCCCAAATTCAACAGACAGCATTCTCATGATACCAGAGCTTGAATCCAAGGACCAAGTTTAAGAATTTCTATTGTAACAGCGTATTCTTTTGTAAAGTTCAATTCTCTTGCATTGGGAAAGTCTATACGCTGAGTTCACACACCCAGCATGTACATGTTGGCGTGTAGCACGTTGTACAGTTGTAATATTCTTTATACTCGGGCAACGCAGCCACATGTCACCCTATCCAAAATTCTAGCATCCCACAGCCAATCATCCCATCTTAGATCCAAATTTAATGCCCAAATTTGTACAAAAACCAATATTTTTGACTAGATCAGGGTTCGAAAATTGAAGAAGCTAGGCAAAAATTCAGGCAATCCACACTGAGAACATTGGCAACACTCACCCTACACGCTGGACTTCTACCCCACATGCTAAGCACATAGCCTTCACGCTATGCCTACAGCCTAAACCAGCATACCATCATCCCTCCACATCCACCGGGGCTCTTCGTCCACCTTGTGCCAGAGCCACAACTGCGTTTAGACCGGTGCATTGTAATTTTCATTATGCACTAATATTGTTGCATTTTTGGCTAAGATTTGTTACAGTCTTCCTTCAATCTTGTATTTTTGACTAAGATTTGTTACAGTTTTCACTCGTTCTGGTTTACCTCATGTTTACATTTCTACACGTTTGCATTTTAGTTTACATTTATTACACCGTTTACATATAACCTAGCGTGTGGTACATTGGCATGCGTTCGGGGAAATCCTTGTCTGATCCACGTACAGACCATCCAAGGTACTCTACCTTTGTCAGTTCTAGCTCGCCCTCAAGCAAAGGTAGAGTCTTATGTACTTGTCTGCAAATCCCGTTGTTCTTGTCCCATTCCAGCCTTGCACCGACGATTTCGAATAGTACAGAAAATGGCACTAGAAGGAGGGCCTCTCGTTGCTTAAATCCACTCTGATCCACCGTTCAAATCTTTCAAATCTGCACCTTGTTCAGCTAGATCTGCTGCAATCTCAGCATGTATATGTTGTTTATCCTATCTACACACTGTGCATTCTGTCTATGTGCTGCCTATTCACCCAATACACTGGCTGTTGAAGCTTGTACGTTGGGATTCAGTCCATACGCTGTGTAGACAGGCTGCACATTGTAGACCCTATCTACACGCTGCTTGGTTTTCTTACATGCTGTAGACCCTATCTACACACTGCCTAGTTTTCTTGCACGCTGTAGACCCTGTCGGCACGCTGCCTAGTTTTCTTCCACGCTGTAGACCCTGTCTACATGCTGCCTGGTTTTCTTGCACGTTGTAGACCCTGTCTACACATTGCCACCATTTTCAACACGCAGGCTACTCTATCTGTAAGCTAACTGTCGCAGTCTGCACACCGTGACTAGTGTTCACACGTTGTGTATAACCCTTACACGCTGAGCATACAGAGTTATACGTTGAGTACACTGTTCATAATTTCATACTTCATCAAATTTTTACCTGTGTACCCTGACATTGTCTCCCATCTACCTTGTTACACTTACAACCTTTTTATCATGAATACTGCCAACACCAATGTTTCAACCAAGTCCACTCTAGATATCATTGGCCCTGCGACAATGCCAATTCCCATCATGCAACCCATAGGGGCCCACGGTGAGACCAACCCCCAGGGAGGACCTCGTTGATCTCTCAGATTGCAAGGGAAAAATCCATCATTTAGCATCATAACACAAGAACAGTACAATTTTATATGTGTAAATATCACCGTCGGTTTGGTAATAGATCACATTGAACTAGAGGCTAAGAAACAATATGAACTAATTCATAAGGGGGGGCATGAGTTCATCCCCTTCCCATATGACATCATCCCTCTCCCCGAGCACTACTCTGAACTCATCTCACAGCTCCTCCTAGCAAGGAATCAGTCTCTAGACCAGTCCATGGCAAATCCTTACTTAGAGAAGGAGGATGACTTCGCGGCTCAGTCCAAACACAAGGATTCATACCATACTCTCAGTCCGCATACTTATGCGAACCCGCTATTTCACCCTTTTACTGGGGAGACTATGTCCCTCCATTCATTTAAAACCACTCAAGCACTTGTGCCTCAAAAGGAAGCCTCCACCCTTATTCCCACTTTCCCCATGACTGATAACCAATTCAATATACCCATCACCACTATTCCTCCAATCACCACGTTACCCCCTCTCTTACAAATACAACCCCAACAACACCCCCCTCAAAATAATGTAGGAGTGACTTTCCCACCCCAAGTGATTGGGATGCCGTCTGTGATACCCACTTCTACATCTACTCACTATATACCACGAATTCAAACCCAAGGGACATCCTTCATCACTTCAACTCAACAAGTTCAAGGTGTTCCTTCACAAATCATGACTGGACAGCGGGTCATGACTGGCATGCAAATGCATCAACCCCCTCACTACAATATACCGCCTCCTACAGTTCCACCCATGAACATCCCTCAAGTACAACAGCCACAACAACAACAACCCCTTTCTTACAATATGCCGCCCTTAATAGCGCCTACCATGAATATTCCTCAAGCACAACTTCTGACTGCTCAACTTGCCTCTTTCCCGTCCACCGTACAACAATCTAACTTCCATACTGCACAACATAACCCACCTGCTATGTCACCTGGTGCCCAAGACTGGGCCGAAGCTAAAAAGATGATGCAAGAACTCACTGATGAGGTAAAACGCCTCAAAATAGTCAACAACGAAGAGCTTAAAGTATTAGAATTTTACCAAGATAATCCTATTAGCTCTTCGATACCATCGTTGACCCTACCCAAAGGAGTTTCTTTGCCTCAACTAACCAACTATAATGGGGAAGGGGACCCCAACGCCCATCTGGTCACGTTTAGGCTAGAATGTTTACTGCTTCAGGCATGGCCCCATGCAATTTTACGTGTTTTCGCCATGTCCCTCACTGGGAGAGCTTTAGACTGGTACCGAGCCTTGCCTCGTAACTCCGTATCCTCTTTGGAGGATCTCCTACGCCAGTTTGTTACCAGGTATAAATACAACCTAAAACCTGAAGCAACCCTGGACAGTCTGATACAGGTAAAACAAGCACCGCTTGAACCTATACAAAAATTTATTCAAAGATGGAGTACTGCACTGAACGAACTTCATGAACCAATCCCTGAAACATATTTACTCACCATCCTAAAGGGAGCCGTAAATGATTTCGTGAAATCCAAACTATACTACTTGAACGCGCGCACTCTAAGCCAAGCTTTCGTGCAAAGAAAAAACATAGAAGAGGCGACTCAAAATAGCCATGACCCAGCTTACTTAGCCTTTAAAAATCAATACACTAAAAAAGACAAAGAGAAGGCTAAGGCAACAGTAGCGGTAGTAGCAAAAACTCCATAGACAACTACGAGACAACAAGGTAAACCACCCACCGCCCCTACTAGCCATATTAAACTTGCTCTTGCTACTACACCCAGATCATCCACATCACAAAATGCTACACAGGATCATGCGAGGAACTTTGAGAGGAGAAACCCCTCTCAGTACACACCATTGCCCATGAAACCTTCACAATTACTTGAGCAACTCTTGAAGGCTGGACTAATAAAACATAAACAATTTTTCCCCGAGGCAATTTAAAGACATGATCGATTCTGTGAATTGATCTAGAACCCAAGCTTGGCGACACCGGATGAGCCCCCAATTCCAAGAGGCTTTAGACTAGACCATTTTTGTGAGTACCACCAGCATAATGGGCATGGTACTAACTACTGTTTCATCTTGAAACAAGACATTCAACGAATGATTGATGGAGGTGAGATCACTTTTGATGAGGCCAACCCAGTCAAACCTCAAAACCAATCCATGGGCATATATAAAGATCCCCTAAACACTAAAGAAGCACCATACATAATCAACACCATTTACGTAGATGATGGCTATGAAACACCAAAGAGCCCCTTTGTAGTTCATGTTCCCCCTACTCCATCAACATCACCTCAACCCACATATTCCCCACACAATACCCCCTCCTCGCAAAAACCAATCATCATCCGAGTACCTCCCACTGTGGCAACAACGCAACTATCACCCCAAACCAAGCCATTTGCCATTAGTGTGCCCTCTACTGATACAACCACTGGTATGACACCATCAAACCAACCCACCCCCTTCATGGTCTAGGTATCACCGGCAGTTGCTATGTCAGAGGTACCAACTGTGAATCGCCCAACCCCATTTGTGGTCAAGGTGCCTAGACAACCCGATATGCCTCAAACACAATCCCATCCCACCCCATTCATCATTCGAGTCCCAAAACAACCCCATACTCCGACCCCAAATGTTCCCACACAACCCACACGAGAACGCTTGGCAGATAGGCTCACCAGGGAACGTTTGGAGAAGGAACATTTGGCAAAGGAACATCAATACCTTACATTGGGACCCCCAAAACCAACTCCGTTAAGCACAATACCTATGGCTCCTTCTGAAAATGAGCCAAGCCTGAGTTGTAAAGAAGAAAAATCAAGAATGCAACACACATCAAACCCAACAGTCATGAAAAACGACACGAAAGTTACCCCACGCGAGATACAACTGTTAGGCCCAATGGATCAAGTGGCTTTGGACAAGAATATACCCAATGGTAAAGACTTAGCTAACGCCCTAACATAGGTTACACAAGCTCTTAAACAAAAGAACACATCATTAAGCTTATACGATCTCGTTTTGACCTCACCAATTCACCGTGAAGCCTTGGTACAAATGTTAACATCAATCCCTGTTAGTGAAAACCTACCTGCAAATGAACCCTCTATACACACAGTAATGTCTACATGACAAGGATCTAAACCTAAATCATTAGGCTTTCTCCCCGAGAACATTAAGATCGATGAGAGAACCAGAGGTGTCACCCACAAACCCATGTTTATAACCATACGAATTAATCAGTTCAAAATACATCGAGTACATGTGGATGATGGAGCAGCAACAAATGTAGTACCTTATCCTGTCATTGAACTGTTAGGACTTACAGACTTAATTAAACCGACATCTACGACATGCCTGAAGTCCTTTAATGGGTCACGAGTAGTGTTTAAAGGTACATTGACCTTGGATTTCATAGCAGGGGATCGTTTCCCCACTTTCGCAGATTTCGTAGTTATTGATGAGATGCCCGATTTTAACCTAATCCTGGGACGACCCTGGTTAGCCCAGTTAAAAGCGGTGTCTTCCCCCATCCATCAAGAGATTCACTTACCCTACGAAGGGGGCAAAATCATTATCCATGGGGATACCGCTCCATCCACAATCTCATCTCACACGGAAGCAAATCAAGGCTCTGAAGTTAAATTTGAGGAGCTTGAACAAGAAGACCCCCCACATGAGCATAAACTTGACAAAATTTCCAAAAAACCCACGCCGAAGGAAACAAACAAAACCCAAACGGATTACCAACACATAAATTGTGATTCCTTAGAAACCAAGGAAACACCACCTAACCTAGAAACATCCAAGGATATTGACTCAGACCTTACTCCACCAGATGTCTCCTGGTCAGAGCTACCATTCAACATAATTAGCAAAGGAGATGCCGAGTATCGTATCGTACCCGTTAAACCCACTCCCAACATAAAAACAAGGAAAATCAAAAAGATATTGAATAATTAAAAAACTACGCCGGTCCGCAATGACGTTAAACTATGACCATCCAAAATGATGCTAAACTATGCATGTCCGGAATGAAATTAAACTATCGTATGTCCACAATGACATAAAACTAGCCACGATCAGAAACGGCCAATTTTCATCAAAACCCTTCCAATTACTCGATATCCTTCCGATTTATTGACAACCAGAAATGGCTTTAAACTAGAATGGTCACGTCATAGTCCATCATGACTTTAAACTGATGCACATGTGCATATGGCCCGAAATGGCCTTAAACTAGAGCAAGTTTATTTTCATTCATCTCAAAAGCTTAAATTTCCAGTTTACATTCTAAAATTACATCTTTACAATATAAGTTATGCTTTCCTTTATATTTACTATGGTATGGCTATCATTTAGGTTACATTTGTACTTCATGTTTACACTTAAACAAAAACAAAAGTTAAAAACAAAAAAATAAGAACTTTCGCTCCATGTTCTTGCATTATTTCTTTTCAACATTCAAAAACAACAAAACAAAAAGAAGATAAAATATGAAAACAACAAAAAATATATAAATATCCAAACAGGTGCTTAATCAAGTTTGCACATCCATTCATACACAACTCAAAGCCAAAAATGCTGTGTACAACTCATACAAGAGCAGAAAAAAACTAACTAAACATCAAGAACAGGAGGAGCATCCCCCTCAAACCCAACGGCATCCTGGGGCTTCTCTCCACTGGGCCACCTTCCTGGCCACTGTCATCGCCATGACTCTATAAAAGGTAAAAGAAAATAATTAACAAAGAAAGATGACATTTTCTGCTGAAAACTAATAAACAAAATTGACAACTTTAAATGACTTACCGAAGACGACCCTCGTAGACCAAACTCTAGCCGATGAAGGATTTCTTCTTCAGGAATGCTTGCCTAGTCGGTCCCATCAAGACCCAGATCAACGTTGGCTAAGGCCTTCCCTTTTTCCACAGCGAACCATGTAGGATGTTTAAGAGGAAACTCGCCCACATAAACCTCTCCAGAAGCTGTGGTGATAACCCTCTTGGGAGACTCCATCTCTACCACAGTGTGCCTAGCAAAGGCATCAAATGAAGATCGCAAGCCCAAACCCTCTACAAACATTTCTAGTTGATGCTTCTCTATGGATTGCTCCTTTAGTGATTTTTTATAATGATACTTATGCATCTTTTCATCTTGACCCCATTTCTACACCTTAGAAGCGAAAGCTTTCCAATCTTGACACTTGAGATTCAGTAAGTCTATTTGTGCCTTACGCTCTGCTAGCTCCCAAGTCATAGTTACTTGGCAATTCAATAAATTCCAATATCTAGTATAAGTAATCTCGGAGGTTCACCAAGAACAATCACCCGTCAACCTTGCTGAGGCAAAATCATAGCGTGACTTAAAGTCATCTCGTTCTGCTGTTAGCCTAGCAATCTCTTTTTCCCCTACCTGAATTTGCAACCAGAGTTTCTCGATGGAACGCCTACAGGTCCAAAGAGACTTGGCATTCTACACAACACATTCTGCCACCTCATCATAGATCTATCTTGGCACTTGCTCAATCTCTGATGGTAGTGCTGGTAGACTGTCAATACAAGTGGCCTCGAATGGGTCCCAATTCAGTTTAGCACCTAGCAATACAACGAGAATATACATTAGATATCCGACAGTAGAAACAAATGCAAAAACAAAAAGACTCAAAATGCTTAAAACGTATGTACCTATTTTAGGATGAGCTTGTTGGATGCGATCGACTACCTCATTGACAATACCAAGGACAAAATCCATTTTACTTGGCATTCCGATCCAAGTAAATGGTTCATGTATGGGAGATGAATCAACTTCTGTGGTCGTTCCCATTGGAGTCTTCATCGTAGGTATTTCCAAACGAACATTAGGAATCATCCTGGTTTCAACATCTTCACCTTGTAATAGCAAAAGCATAAAGTTAAAACTCCGAATAATGGAAGCAACATTTCAAAAGCCAAAAAAATATGAAACATAATGAGGAAAGCATACCGAAATCTCTGTCTTCTTCCCGATTCGGAGGATTGCCAAGGTCTAGCCTTCCTCCAAGGAAACCATCAAACATCTCGTCGACTCCATCCCGATCATCAATGTGACCCTTTTCGGTGGTGTTTCCCACCCGCTCTTCTACTTCTTCCCTTAGAGGAATAGGGATTTCCATCTCATTGCCAGCTGCCTCATCTTCCTCATTAGTTGGGACCTCTTCCTCCTCTTTGATCGGTGCTACCCCTTCTCTTCTTACTTCAGGACTTGGCTCTGATGACATTCATAAGTTCAACATTAGTTTTGCATAAATGGTAAAATAAAAATGGAATAAAACAAAAGTAATAATATTGATAATAAAACAAGGATAAATGAATGAATCAGCCTTACTTACCCCGGACTAGCATTTTAAACCATATACGTTTCACCTTGGGTTCATCTACAGCTGGAGCAACCTCTCTAAAGTGCTTAGGTATTTGAACTTTTGATTTTGTCTTCCCGATTGTTTCCTTGATTACCCAATCAACTCTCATAGCAGTATAGGGCACACCACCTGGTTCCAACCCTACGCTATCATGCGTATGAACTGAATGACCAGATGATCCCTCTGTTATAACAGAAATTGATTCGTCAATCCCCTCGGGAGCATCTTGAGACTTGGTCACCTCAAATAAGTGGTGAATCCACAGGCAAGATAGTTGGTTACGATCCCTTAACACGTACTTGCTACCCACGTGAACAACTAAAAATTTAGCTAGTCGACGCAAGTAACAGGCGAAGAATGCAAAGGTGAAATGGGACTGTGCCTCAATGTTCGAGCGCAACCTCACTATCTCCCCATGGAAACCTGAAAGTAAAAATTGTGCCCAATTATAATGTACCCTAGTCTCCAGAATCATGCGCATGATACACATGGATTCTACCCCAAAAGTCCTCACTTGGGACAAGGAATTTGGAAACACTTGCGATCTAAATAGGGGATACAGCTCATTGACTTCAGTTACTTTTGATTGTCCCTACATAGGGAATCCCTTAGCACCTTTAAGAACACCCAACCAATCCTCCAACTCATGAATGACATGGACCTCCTTCTGTGCTCTATCCAAAATCACTCTAGCCCCACCTACCGGTATACCAAAGAAGTCTGAAAAGAACTTCGTTGACAAATGGAAAGCTACTTTAATTCCCTTGATGCGAGTGCTATATTAAGTAACAGCTTCATTGAAAGAATCAACGATCGCAATAATCTTAGTCACAGAGACATCAGGACTCGAGGCAGTAAATAACTCCATGAGGCCAACATCACTCAGATAGCTTGTAATATGTGACGATGCCTTATCATGCAGCCATCGCTAAATTTCATGGCCAAAGTGCCCTCAGTCTGCCCGGTTGTGATGGTGACTCCACCGGGGGGAACATCCACTATATGCATAGGGTAACATGGAGTCAATATAACCAATGATGTAGCAAAACAAACAAACGCAAAGCATCAAAAATACTATTACTTACCGTCAAATAATGGATTAGGGTCATTAGAAGTCAAATCAGCATCGCATGGGAAAACTGGCCCATTACAAGACCAATCCCCATGTAGCCACCCCCGAGCCTCACATTGTGCAAATGCCCTAGAGTATCATTTGTGAAAATGAACAATTTCACCCTTAGTCTGGGCTAACATGGCACCATGGAGAGTGGGACCTGCCAAGAAAGCCTCTAAGGTGGTATGAGCCAACGCGAGTCCATCATCACCTATGCACACTCCTTCTTTATCAAATTGAGGCCTGGAAAGGAACGACGGTCAAAACATGAACAACTACTAAAATGTCAAAACAGAAATGATAAATTAAATAACCTTACCTCTCTACTCTATACATCGTTCCAAGAGGATTCTGGAACAAGGTGTGTGCATGATCGGCCAGGAATAAGGTACTATTGATGTAGTGAGAGCCATGTGATAATAGGTCCCATACATGCAATAATGGACGGGTAGATCTGGGCCCTCCAGAGGGACCATCCTCAATCATAAGCAATCCCTCATCGACGTCCACCATGAAAGCCACAATGCCATTTGAGCATTCGGGTAAAATAGTCTCAAGGATGCTCCATGCTAATTGTTCACTTAGGTGAGACCATACTACCACACTGAATCTTTCTAAGATGAAGGTAAGAAACTCGCAGATGCCCATTCTAAACCATACCCCTTTTCAATCAATAGTCATATCGAGAGCCAATTCGTCAAAATCAATAGGCCCAAACCACGCCAGAACTCCAACAAGCTCCACCACTAGGAGAAAAGGCTTGAAATCCCTACAAGTATTCAAGAACCAAGGTAAAATAAGTTACACAAAAATAAAGTTCCACACTGGAGGCCAACACTTTGAAAACTTGTTTGCATTCATGCCTAGTGTGAAGACCTTGCACGTTGGCACGCTCAGCGTATGAACCCTGCACGCTAGCACGCCCAGCGTGTGAGCCCTGCACACTGGCATGCTCAGCGTCAAAACCTTGCATGCCGGAATTTTGAGGTGTGCAAATCATTGATGCTGGGAACGCGGGCATGCAAACCCTGCACGCCCAATGTCTTAAACCCCCCCTGCACACCGAACATATAACCAAAAACTCCCAGACATAAAATTTGTCGTGTGCAAAAAGACAAACATTGACGCTAGCCTGCACGCTCACATCTACGCTACAGAAATAAGCCAGGCCTCACACAATACGCTGAAATGAGGAAAATTGATAGAAACAGTAAGCAAAAAATACAAATTTTGGCAAAGGATCAAGGTCTACCAGCATGTCGATCCAGACCATGATGGAATCATTGGTTTGGGCAGGCATCGGAGCATCGCCTTGCTTTCCTCGGTGAAGGTCAAGCTAGGCTCCTTCCTTCCCTGATATTTTTGCTTGCCATTTCCCAGCCCATCACATTATGCTCGAAGGATACGCTGAACCCTGCATTCACGTTGAACCCTACATGTTGGGGTTTCAACCCTGCGTTCACGCTAAACGCTGCATTCACACTTAGGGTTTCGTCCTCCCTGCATGCTGAGGGTTTCGTCAGGGCGTACACACTGAATCCTTTTGTTCGATTCACTACGCCCCAATCTATGCCACCTGACCTACCTCCAATGCATCACATCCTTGCCTGCCCTTCCCCTACGACCAGATCCTCAAGCTGATGCGGTGAATCGACTGGGTTCACGCTGACGTTGCGAGACTGGGTTCACGCTCATGCTGCGAGATTGGGTTCATGCTGCAGTCACAAAAGTAGCTTGCTTATTTGTTATGTTAAGTTACTCTTATAAATCTTTATGCCCCCCGTCATCCTTGTCGAAAATCGACACTTTAAGTATTTTTACTCCAACATAAAATGGAAATTTTACTCCAACGATTGGTTAAACATTACCTGCATAGGACCTCCCCTCTCATATTGACTCCTGTTGATTAAACTAAACACCTTGGTACATACTCTTTGTCTTATAGTTTCACACTTAATAAAGATTCCAAATCGTACAATTAACTAGAAATCATAAATGAATTGCATATGGCCCAGTAAGACCTTAAACTACCGCCATTGGCCCGGTAAGGCCTTAAACTGCCGCCATTGGCCTGGTAAGGCCTTAAACTACTGCCATTGGCTAGGTACGGCCCTAAACTGCTATGTGGTCAACTAAGATAATAAAACCAATCTAAACATACTTCAAGCAAATTTAAATATTTGAATTAGTGTCATAAAACAATAAACAAACCCCCCTTATCTTTGTTAACATTGCCCCCTGTGGCTTGGCAGGAGCAAGCATGGATAGCAAGCAACTATTCGCACCATTGTTCATCAATGGACCGCACGGATTCATCTGACAGGAGATGATCAAAAACTCCATTGATTTAGACACGTCGACTTGTGAAAACTACGTGGCATTGACACAAGAAATAATAGAAAACTTTCAGACCATGACGAAATTACTAGACATTGAAGCTGATAACATCACCGAAGATCCATTAATTGAAACCCCCATCACTATCCTAAGTGGTGAAGTTAAGATACTAAAATTAAGTACTTTACTAGACCCGCAACTTTCCAATGACATAGCGGAAGTGTTAAAAAGAAACATCAAAGCATTCACTTGGTCTTACACTGACATGCCTAGGCTAGATCCTCAAATAGTCCAGCACAATATCATACTCAACCCAAAACTAAGACCAGTGAAACCAAAGGACGTAAAGCTAAGCCTGAGGTAGCATTGGCGGTTCGCAATGAGATCACCAAACTTTATCAAGCTGGTTTCATTCGGGTTGTTGACTACATCGACTGGGTATCCAACATGGTCATTGTCCCAAAGAAGAATGGGAGTATTTGCCTATGCATTGACTTCTGGGATCTCAACTTAGCGACCATAAAAGACGACTTCCCTCTACCTATCATTGATCAACTGGTTGACTCAATCGCTGGACATGCACTGTTATCTTTTTATGGATGGATTCTCGGGATACAATTAGATTTGGATTAACCCCGAACATCAACTTAGGACAACCTTTATGATGTCATGGGGGAAGTTTTGTTATATGATGATGCCCTTCGGTTTAAAGAATGTCGGTGCTACATATCAGCAAGCAATGACCTTCATCTTTAGTGATTACATCCTTCACTCACTCAATGATTACGTAGACGATATAGCCATTAAATCAAAGACACAAGAGTAGTACATACAGGACTTAGACTTGGTACTCAAGCATTGTTTAAAATACGAGCTTAGACTGAACCCAAAGAAATGCATCTTCAGGGTCAAATCAGGCAAAATGCTAGGATTCATAGTCTCAGAAATAGGAATCCGAGTAGACCCCGATAAGGTGAAGGCTATCACAAACCTTCAACCACTAAGCAACCTTACTGAACTTCGAGGTCTACAAGGTAGATTACAGTTCATTAGGCGCTTCATAAAAAAAATGACCGATAAGTTGGAACCCATGAACCATTTGCTACGCAAGAATGTACATTTTCAATGGACCCCACAATGCCAGGAAGCTTTTGACAATATCAAGACAACACTGACTCAATTACCAACAGTTTATCCACCTCAAAACGATAAACCATTCTACATTTATCTCACCACATCCGACTCATCAATTGCATCCATGCTTTACCAAAAACGAGATGATGGAACCAAAGTTCCTATTTATTACTTAAGCCATGCATTAGTAGCCCATGAAAAGAAGTATAACGAGGTGGAAAGGTCATGTTTAGCCCTTATCTTCTCCTTAAAGAAATGGTGGCATTACCTCTGCTACAACCAAGTTAATATAATCTGTAAGGATAATGTGCTCAAAGCAATCACACACAATATTTACGAATCAAGTAAGATAGCTCGCTGGAAAGCCATGATAGCTGAATTTGACCTACACTACATAGCACAGTCATCGATTAAGGATCAAGCTATAGTAACTCAAATGACTGCATCACCAATGCACAATCAAGTGACAATAGAGCCAGAGTTCCCTGATGAAAATTTGAGTGCAATAGACATAGTGCTTGATAACTACGGTGCCATTTTGAATTTTGATGGAGCATCCACCTCCCGAGGGGGAAGTGTTACCACCGTCATCACCTATCCCTCCAGGGAGATCCGATCCTTCGCTTATCGTTTCAATTTTCACTGTACCAACAACGTAGCAGAGTACAAAGGTCTCCTTAAAGGTCTCATAGCAGCACTAGCTTTTGACATCACACGACTCGTCATCAGAGGTGACTCATAGTTAGTTCTAAATCAAGTCACAGACGTTTACGCATGCAAAGTGCAACACTTACAACCATACTATGATTTGACTAAGCATTTGCTGAAGCAATTCGAAAACATAGATGTGCAACATGTTTTCAAAAATGATAATACCATTACAGATGCACTTGCCACGTTAGCCCTAAACATAGCGCCAAACATGTTCCACACATTGCCAAGTTCTATAATCAGTTGTGCTAAACCTATAACTGATACTCCCAACAAATTACCAATTACATCTGTTAGTACAACACACATGGTAGAATGGTATGATGATATAAAAGAGTACTTTCTACACGGTGAAACACCGCAACATCTAACGAATGCACAAAAGGACGCAATACGAAAACGTTCTCGACAGTATGCATTAGTAGGCGACACATTGTATCGTAGGTCCTACGAAGGTATCATGTTGATGTGCGTTAGTAGCACTGATGACCAGACCATCGTGCAACAAGTGCATGAAGGACTCTGGGGAGGGCACATAGCGCCCAAAGTAATGGCAACCAAAATAAGGTGTTTAGGGTACTATTGGCCATACATGGACTACGACTGTTTCTCCAAGGTCAAAATGTGTAATATGTGTCAAAAGCATGGTAATCTTATACATGTCCCACCCAAAAAATTGCATACGGCTCAAATTACATGGCCTTTCCAAAATGGGGGTTAGACATCATTGGACCAATAACTCCCCCATCTTCGGTAGGGCATAGCTTCATCATAACTACGACTGAATATTTCACGAAATGGGTAAAAGCTATCCCCCTTAGGAAGACTGCATCGAAACAAGTGTGCAACTTTATCCTGGAAAACATTGTGACCCGCTTTGGCATCCCAATGACCATCATTACTGATAATGGACCACAATTCAGCAGTGTCAAAACAAAAACCTTCTACAACAGCTTAGGCATTAAATATTTATTCTTGTCTCCATATTACCCTCAGAGTAACAGGCAGGCTGAAGCTACAAACAAGATTCTCATATCAGTGCTAAAGTAGATGCTTACGTAGAGCAAGAAAAGATGGCACGAACAGTTAGTATACGCGTTATGGGCTTATCGCACTACACATCAGATGTCCACAGGTAAAACACCATATAGCCTTGTTTATGGTTCGAAAGTTGTTTTACCTTTAGAGTTGCAGGTACCATCCTTAAGGATCACACTCTTCGGACTCCTCGATGAGGGTCAAAATAATGACTTGCGCATTGTTGACTTGGACTCGATGGAAAAGGAACGCACACGTGTGCTCAATTAGATTGAATGGTACCAGAAACAACAACAATGATGCCATCAACATGACATTCACAAGCACCTGGTCAAAGAAGGCGACCTCGTACTTAAGGTAGTCTATGAACATGCGGACAAGTTCGCAACAAACTGGGAAGGGCCCTACTTGGTCACCAAAGCATACGACAACAGAGCATTTAAACTAGCTGATATGAACGGTAACGAGCTTGCTCATCCTACAAACCACCTATACCTCAAACCATTTCACTTCTAAACATCTCAGGTATGCCACGTCCTAGAATCATGATGGTAAACTGATACCACAGCACGTCTTGGAATCATGACGGTAAACTGATACCACAAAATGTCCTGGAATCATGACGGTAAAATGATACCGCACAACGTCCTGGAATCATGACGGTAAACTGATACCGCACAACATCCTGGATTTATGACAATAAAATGACACCACAGCACGTCCGCAACGACAATAAACTAGCACCCATCCGGTACGACATTAAACTGCCACAGTTTTGTTTGCCAAAGTTCGCTAAGACTATAAACTAGTTTGCCTCTCCACAGTCCACCAAGACTATAAACTAACAATGTACCATCCACTACGATGCTAAACTGGCACCGTCCAACAGGTTATGACATAAAACTAACCCACGACAGTCCACTACAACTATAAACTGGTAGCTTCATCTCTTGCCTCTCAGTCTGTAACTACATTCGAACTTCATTAGAGCCGGTGCCTCGGTCATTGTCAGTTGATCCTAACAACATTGTTTCCATGCATATGTAGTGCCTAAAATCTCATCTAATGCCTTTGTTTCATCAGTTGTTGTTTAAGTCTAAGCTTACTCACTCACTCGTGGTTTTCTTATTTTCTTGGAGTTGTGTTTATAGGATGACACTCTAAGGTGTTCGTATGAGAATGCACTTCGTCACAGCAGCAAGGTATCATACTATTCCTAACGCACGCAACCAGGTTAATCAAACTGTTCAAATGTACCTTCCCCAATTCCTGAAATATTCTCCATTTCCCTAAAACTTTAGTTCCCCTCCCTATTCGGTTACAGTTTCCAGATACACATCCCAAAACTTTGAGCACACTATTGCACGCTCTGACACTCTCAAGCAGTTGCAACACTCAAAATGGCACTTGAACATGAGTACAAGTTCAAAAATCCAAAAATAAAAAATAAAAAAAAACAAAAAGAAATGAAAGAAAAAGAAACAACAAAAGAGCAAAGATCAAAGAGCAAAAAAGCCAAAAGAAACACAAGACCCCTAGCACTTCCCATACAAGCCCCAGGTGGGAAGGCCGTTGTCTTGGAAGCAAGTACTCATGTCCCAAACGCTCAAGTAACATCTCATTGCGTGGCTTTGGCTCTCCGCCAACAAGTTCTCCTTAACACTAAACAGAGGTTCTATTCCCCCAAAGAATGCAACACATCATCACGTGGCTTTGGTTGTGCCAACAAGTCCTCTTGAACATTGAACAAGAGTCTTGTTCCGCCAAAGGACGTACACCTCATGTCTTGGTTTCAAGTCTGCTAGAGAATGGCTATTGACAAGGATCAACATGACCCGTATACACACCAGAGCATCTCCTTCACCATGCATGATCCCTTGATTAGCTCCCAACTTCCGATTCCCACAATTTCCATTTCCCTATCCAGCTACAAACTACATTTCCCCAATCACATGTACTACTGAACACGATGCGATGATGCCTGGCCAAGTGTCGAAGGACAATGCTAATAAGTTGCTTGTGGTGTTTTGTACTTCTTTGTCAACGCTTCTCGGGTCGATTCCTCCAAGCGTCAACAAAGAAGGGCCAAGGAAACACCACAAAATTCTGAGCTTAGCGTTTCTCTAACAAGAATCGAGCTAAGTCATGATCCTCCCCAACATGACTGAAGCTTGATGACCTCACAGACAGCTTCAAACGGAGTCGAACTGAGCAAGAAACGATTCCCTAGGACCCATGGAAAACTACAGCGACATCTGGAATCAAACCTGGCAAATTTTGAGCTCAAAACACTTAGTTTTCACTAAGTATGCATCCTATACGCTGGCCTATACATGCCCAACGTATGGCCCAGCATACAGCAACTTTTGAGCCTAAAAAACTCATCAAAATGTGCCTGAATTGAAGGCCTAGACTCCCCATGACCTTCCCTAAGGTCTCATGTAGGTCTCAAGCTCCTAATAATCAAATTTTGGGCACCAAACGGGTCATTTCCTGCCTACACGCTGGCTCACACGCCTAGCATGTACACCTAGCGTATGACTTCAAAGGTGACCCAAAACAGGCACTTCAGAGCAAGATTTTCACAAGGCATCGACTCTCAGAGACAAGGAAATTGTTAGGCATCATCATGGGCTCAAGAAAATCCAATTTTGACCTTGAAATCATGCACTTTTAAGTTCACACGCTGAGCATGCACATCCTGCACGCCCAACGTGTGGCACCAAGGACAAGGTCAAACAGGCACTTTCAGGTAAGTTTTTGGCATGGGATTGACCCTCAGGACATGGGCATCCAGTCTACATCATCACAGGCTTTGAAAATTTCCATTTTGGGCATCAAAAGTATCATTTTTGGCCTCACACGCTAGCCTATACGCCCAGCGTATATGCCCAACGTACAACCAGCATGCACCTTAGAGATGAGCCCAAAACTCCATCGAAACGAAGTCAAAATCAGCTCTTGGATAACCTGGAGGACCACCAAGACTCAGGGATCAGTGTACACACCCCAGCGTACCAGATCTAATTCCTAAATTGTGGTTTTCATGCTCACACGCTAGCCTATACGCCTAGAGTACACGCCCAGCGTGTGGCCAACATGCTCAACTTCAGGCCTCCCAAAACTCTGCCAAATCAAGGCCTAATGAGCCCAAATTCGACAGGAAGCATTCTCATGATACCAGAGCTCGAATCCAAGGGCCAAGTTCAAGACTTTCTATTGTAACAGTGTATTTTTTTGTAAAGTTCAATTCTCTTGCGTTGGGCAAGTCTATACGCTGAGTTCACATGCCCAGCATGTACACGCTGGCGTGCAGCACGCTGTACAGTTGTAATATTCTTTGTACTCTAGCAACGGAGCCACATGTCACCCGATCCGAAATTCCAACATCCCACAACCAATCATCCCATCTCAAATCTAAATTTAATGCCCAAATTTGTACAAAAACCAGGATTTTTTACCAAATCAGGGTTCGAAAATTGAAGAAGCTGGGCAAAAATTCGGGCAATTCACACTGAGAACATTGGCAACACTCACCCTGCATGCTAGACTTCTACCCCACACGCTGAGCACACAGCCTTCACGCTGTGCCTACAGCCTAAACCAGCATACCATCATCCCTCCACATCCACCAGGGCTCTTCATCCGCCTTGTGCCAGAGCCACAACTGCGTTTAGACTAGTGCATTGTAATTTTCATTATGCAATAATATTGCTGCATTTTTGGCTAAGATTTGTTACAGTATTCATTCAATCTTGTATTTTCGACTAAGATTTGTTATAGTTTTTGCTCGTTCTGGTTTACCTCCTATTTACATTTCTGCACTTTTGCGTTTTAGTTTACATTTATTACACCGTTTACATATAACCCAGCGTGTGACACATTGGCATGTGTTCAGGGAAATCCTTGTCTGATCCACGTACAGACCACCCAAGGTACTCTACCTTTGTCAGTTCCAGCTTGCCCTCAAGCGAAGGTAGAGTCTTCTGTACTTGTCTGCAAATCCCGCAATTCTTGTCCCATTCCAGCCTTGCACCGACGATTTCGAATAGTACAGGAGGTAGTATAGTACAAGATAACCATTGATTTGAAAGTCTATGTCCAAGTTATGAGTTATATGAGTTTGATTCTACTATGTAGCACTTACCATATGTGGTGAGTTGACTATGTCTTAAGGGTACATATAGTCATTTATTTTTGGTTTGACAAAAAAAAGTACAAAATGTGGCATTATAATTGATAAAAAGAATCAAGATAAATTTTTTAAACAAGGAATTAGCCTAAATTGTCAAAATAAAAATCTAGAAAATAAGACATGATGAAACAAATATGCTTAAAGAAAAACCTCTTTAAAAAAAATTAATTCAAACTTTGCAAGCAATTTTATCCTTAGATACTCTTTACTTCTACTTGTGTTGTTACTTAAATGTTAACACTGCTTGATACTTCTAATGGTGTTTTTAAAGTCTAGTTGCAATGATTAAATAATGGTAAGCAATTTCAACCTTCCTCCAAACCAAAGTAAAATCAAGGCTCACCAATACGCTTCTCACCAATACGCTTCTATCACTATCAATAACATATGACATCATTCTTAGCTAGAAGTTCTCTGAATTTTTTACATAATATTACTTTAACCCTATTCTATTATTCCAGACACTTGCCCAAAGACCATGTGATGATGTCCAAAATCAACGCAAAGCTTCCACTTTACATGGTCCCATTTACTATTAGAGGATTGAAGGATCCAAAGTACACTTCAATTCAAATCATCTTTTTAACGTTGTCTAACTCGGAGGGGTTTGTTGTTGCCAACCATTTTTAATGCACCGACGTTAAAAGACAGTGAAATGTGGGTCCTACTCACAAAGTGGCCTTCTTGGACAGGATACAGCTAAGCTAACAACCGTCAACGATTATTCCAATCAGCAATCCTGCACGTGGGCATATTCAAATGCTCCAAATCACATTCACATTCACATACACAGCCAAATCGGGACACAGTATTTCATCACGTGAGACTTCGAAGCCAAGCTACCGTGAAAATCTTACTTTATTATATTTAAATGACAATAATCCTTGACTTATTACATTATTGTATGTGGCTCCTTGAAAAGTGAACTCCAAGGCTCGGATGAGGCCCACTGTTTATTTCGTCAATATAGGTTGGAATCCAAGCTTTACAACTTGAAAAACAAGCAGAAGCACAATTTCATTGCTGAAATTTCAAGAATTCCCTGCAAGTTTCAAGGATATAATTTTTCCTTAACTAAATCGATGAAAAAATAAACGGCATAATAAGTTTTCAAATCCCATATATGTTCATGTTCCCGTCAAATTGCTAGCCTGACTCTGTGTATAAATCCCGTCTGTGTGTCTGCAAGTTTGGCAATTCAAGTTATCCCGAAACTCCATAATCGCGAGAATGACGAGAAGCCCAAAAATGGTAGAGTCCGAGGCGCATGTCGGCTGCGGAGACGGCATCCCGACCGTCACGGAAAAAGTTCTCCACATGGACGCCGGCCAAGGAGAATCCCGCTACGCCGTGAATTCGGACCGCCAGTTGTACGTTTTCCGGCAGCTGCAGCACCATTTCACGGCGGCGCTGCGGCATCTCCGGCTGCCGGAAAACGGGCCGCTCAGAATCGCCGACCACGGCTGCGCCAGCGGTCCCAACACGGTGGCGCATATGCGGTTCTTCCTCCACAATATTCCGGCGGCTGCCACCGGCGGCGGTGACCGGCCGGTGCAGCTCTTCTTCAACGATTTGCCGTCCAACGATTTCAACGACCTGTCGCGCCGTGTCGAAGCAGAGTTTGCCGACGGCCGGAAAACCTACGTGTCCTCCGTGCCGGGTTCGTTTCACCGCCAGATTTTGCCGCCCGCGTCCGTTCATGTCGCTTACTCGGTCATGGCTCTGCATTATCTCTCGCAGGTACGATTTTCTTTTACGTTACTCGCTCATGGCTCTCCGTTCTCTCCCCTGGATATGGATATGGATATAAATGAAGCCGTGATTGAATTTTTAGTTACGTTCTAAAAGACCTTCGTTTACGTTTTGTGCGTCTCCGGTGTTTGTTTCTCAGCTCATGAAACCGGAGTTTTTACGTAGCGATTCAAAAACTGGCTAGATTTTCGCTCATCTAACTACCTGAACCGTCCATTGTTTTAGGTTTTTTATGTCGCGATTTAAAGAGATTAGATTTTGGCTCACTTAAATAGCTGAATCATCTATTGTTTTAGGTTTTGTCTGTATAGGGTGCTTGTTTCTGTAGCTGTAAGAAAGACCTGAGTTTGAATTTACTGCTTAAAAGAATTTAGATTTTGGCTCAAACATACATAGCTTATCTAAAAAAAATTACATTTTTACTCATTACCTATAGAAATTTTTAAAAGGGAATTCTAAAACTGTTCGATAAATGACGGGATCTCAGTGTAAGTACTTAAAAACTTTTAGTTCCAATAATATACTTCTTTTGCAGATCATGTTTGCTAAGACCCTCGTTTTAGGTTTTGTACAGCAGGAGTGACTGTTTTTCAACCATAAAATCTGTGGTTTGAAGTAGTGATTCAAAAAGAGGTTAGATTTTCGTCCAAATCTACGTTTTGACCTAGTGATTCAAAAAGATATTAAGATTTTTGACGTAGCCATTCAAAAGAGGTTAGGTTTTCGCCTAACTATATTTAAAGTACTCATTTCTGTAATGATAAAGCGTGAGTTTGGATTTACTACTGAAAAGAATTTAAATTCTTGACTGAAACCCACATAGCTTCTGGAAAAAGAGGTTACCTTTGCACTGAAACCATTTTGATCTCAATGAGACTGTGAGTGAAAACTTTCCGTGTCAGTGATATACTCTTCGTTTTTTTTTCTTGTTGCTTACTGCGAATCGTTGGACCCTCAGAATCAAGACCCTGGCTTCTTGTGGGCCCTGGGATTTGGAAGTGTGGCAGCGGCGATCTCGGTATCTAAAACCTTTTATACTCCGCTGTAACTGATACACGCTTGACGGCGATGAAAAGCGAGATGATGGAAGGAGTTGTTTATATATAAATTAGATCTCGAGAAATTTTGTGTGTGTACATTTCAGAATCAGAATCTGAATGGAATCGATGCAGGCACTGTTTGCACGTAAGAAGATCCCAAATTTCCAGAAACCGCAGCTCTCTTTTCTCTTCCGGTGACTGATTTCCTGCATATTTTTGTTTTTGTCGAAACGAGATCCTTTTACTGTTCGAACGAATCCTCCTCTTCTGAAAATACGAATCATGCATGGAATCCCGTGGCATTTGCATATGCCCATAAACTCTGCAAAACGCCCATACATGCTGCTGCTGCAGCGCACGACCCAATTCGTCCGAACTCTGTCCGTCCAATGGATTGCTATCTTTCTGTGTTTCTACGTAATATTACAAAATATTCGCTGAATCTCGGTTCGGAAACGCAAAACTTTAATTTTCTGTTGAATCGGTAATGTTTTGCAGATGTAATAGAAATTTCCGATTTGGTTACGTTTTGTGTAGGTTCCGGCGGAGGTAACGCGACCGGGATCAACGGCGTACAATGCAGGGAAGGTATGGATCAACGGCGGTAACAGCGCGGCCGCGGAGGCGTACGAGGCACAGGCGCGCCGCGATTTGAGCGCGTTTTTCCTGTGCCGAGCGCGGGAAATGGTGGAAGGCGGAGTGCTCATGCTGCTGCTCATGGGCCGCCCCGACGGTTCGCCTCCCCACCGTCAGATCTTCGCGGGCGGCGAGTTCTGCGGCCAGGATTTCGAGCACGCCTGGGACCAACTCATTGCCGAGGTAACTATTCATATATAAAAGTTTCAGTCATCCTAATTGCAATTGCTAGGGAGTTCACAGGGTCATAAGTTTAAACTGTGGACATTATAAGTGACTGTCAAATATGGACGCTTTTTTCCCTGTCCACGACAATTTTAGAATTCTGCGTTGATTCCTCCGTTCATAAACTCACATGTTTCGAATTTTCCAATTTTTGTTTTCACATTCCACCAACCAAACTTTAATGCATGGATTCAACATGGCAGGCAAAGGTGCAATTTTATTTTATTTTATGTTTTTTGGATCCCAATATTTTTGTTTACTTGGTTTGGTTTTATTTTTGTTAATGCAATTGCAGGGAGCGTTGAAAGCGGAGCAAAAGGACACATTTAATCTGCCCTGGTATTTTCCAACGGCGGAGGAGCTCAAATCCGCCGCCGAGGAAACCGGCGGTTTCGAGACAATCCACGCGACCGTGTGCGACGTGGCCAGCAAAACCGGAGCGGATTTCGAAGAGTACGTGGGAGACGCGGCCAACTACGGCAGAATGAAGTCCCGCTACGTGAAGAGTTTCACGGGCAGTTTGGTGGAGGCCCACATCGGAAAGCCGTATTCCGACGAGCTGTTCGAGCGGTTTTCCGAGCACGCGGCGGCGCTCCTTGCCGAGAATCCGCCGGCGCGCACCACCGTGTGCGCCGTCGCCACGTTTCGCCGGCGGGGAAGGCCAAGCGACGCAGCGTAGCGAGTACGGAAATCGAGAGACATATTTGTAAACGAAAGGTCGTGTGTACAAATCCTCAGTAACGACTGAAGTTGTACGGCTGAAGTCGAACGTTTAAGTATTGACTTGTTACGTCCAATGAAAAGATGAAAGCTTTTTCTTTTCAAAGTTTCCAACAGTGGCGTGATGTTTACAGCTACGCATTCGTTCATGCGCTTACAACCACCCACTACCCACTAACTACTCTGCTGGACTAACAAACAAATCTACATCACAGGAATAAATATGAAAAAACTATTCTACGAAATTTAAAGCACATGGGGAAAATAATAAAGAAAAACAAATTAAGTTAGATATATAATTTTTATCCAAATTGGGGAAGAGCATATGGTCTTCGTTAAGAATGATTCATCGGCAGACGGTGGCTCCCGGATGGTTAACGAGAATAGACAGACAACACCATCTCCCTCGTTTCAAACTTGGGGTATCAGCCTCAAATTTTTTCATTCAAAGGCAATTTCAAAACTTGGTCATCTCATACTTATAGCCTCCGCATGATTCTACAGCAAATTGTAAGCAAATATCCAATACAAAAATTCCAAGTAAATATGTGGTATATTTGATTGTGGTTTACTCATTTGTACGTGGATATAAGGGGGTTTTGTAGGTATTTTTATTTAATATTTTATATTAGTTGCATATGCGTTTTTTTCTTGTTCAAGATTCTAAAGAACAAGTTGTGGGGGTTGTTTTTCCATAGGACCTATGACATTGTGAGGAAAAACTAGCTTTTTTGGTTGTATATCGGTAGGGGTGTACATGCTACAATAAAACCATTAGTTATTAAAGGGAGGGATAGTAGGTACTTAATTGTTAGGGGGTATATGTACAATAATAGAACCATTAGTTATTGGAGGGGCGAGTAGTAGGTAGTTGTTAGCTACAGGGTGTGGTACGTAGTGCTTATAAAAAATATAGTATTGTAGGTTGTTTGGTGTTTCTTTTAAGTGTGACATCTCTAATAACTCAATAGCATGAGGATGTATGGGTAATGAGTATTTAGATGTTTCATTTGGGATGTGATATGAGATGTTTCATTTGAGGTTTGACATCATTCAAACGTCAAGAGTAGGCCTACTACCTTTTGACTCTTCGCTAACTATCACCTTCAGCTCTTGATCAAAAATACAAGTATATTTCAATAGTGAAGGCATCCGTGTGAGAGGTAATGCATGCCTAACCTAGTCCAATCATCTAACTCACCATTATTAAAAATCAATATTGATGAGTCATGGATTGGTCGCATCAACGAGGCCTCATTAACTGGGCCTTGTCAATTGGGCTACATTGACGAGGCTTTGTCAACGCATCATTTGATGTGTTGATGTGACCTCATCAATGCAAGGCTTGTTCTTGCCTATAAATATGTGCCAACCCACTATGTTTTGGGGATATCTTGTCATAGTTGTAGCGAAGCTCTTGCAATTTTTACATTTGAAAGTCAGAATATTTTCTTGAGTGCCCACAACAAGAGTCATTGAGTGTATGAATCTTTATTTGAGCACTATTGTACTTGAGCACGATAGTGTGTGTGGTAATAAAGACAAGCTTTTTGATAAACCTTGCAACATTCTAGATAGCTTAAATGTTTTATTCATGCATTTAATATTTTCAGTCATTTATTCAATGTTCTTCAGTAATTAAGGTAATTAAGTAATTAAGCAAGATAAGCTAAATAGTGATTAAGTAAATACATAAGTACGACCACTTTGAGCATGTGTATGACATTTGGTAATCCCAATAGCGCTTAACGCTTGGTAACCCAACAATGTTATATGTGTTCAGGATGTATACGACAAGTGGGACGGGATACTTATGTTAGGACTAGGTAAACAATAGTTAGCCCATTAGATTAAAGTAGACATTATATTACTTTATTCTTTATCCTATTTATTTTAAGCACCAAAACCATAAAATATAAAATGCTAAAAATCATGTGTCTCAATTACACTTAAACCATACCCTTGAGCTTCACAAGTGTAGTTAGGAAGACAATGAATGTTCTTAACGCCCAGTTTACTTCCTAAAAAACTAGTGCACTGGAAAACTATAGAGTTTGCGGAATTTGACTAGATCGCGTGTGAATGCTTCATGATNATAGGGTTACCTTTCACTACTCATCATTGGCACTGTTGTCAGGAACTCTTTTATTTGAAAAATGCGCTATCTAGGATTAGTGAACATCGTTGGATGAAACCTAAGGTCAACATCATTCTCACACATAATATAATTACATAAGCACACTACTATTTTAATTGTTTTGCAAAATGTCTTCTTCTCACAAGTGTGATGATGCTAAACTAGTCCCTCAAGAATGCAGGATGGTATGTACTCATCCAGATGAATATGTGCTTGATTTCACCTTCATCCTGCATCAAGATGAACAATTGCGATGGCATCATATGGAGGGCAACATTGTAATGCCTCCTGATCGATTTGTACCTATGATGCTGCTTCAAACTCTTAAAAAGTTAGGCATCCAAGATCTTCAAGAGGAGTACATTGTGCATGATTACGACTACCAGGACTACCATTCCACTAAAACATAATGTTGAAGGGATTGACACTAGGAGAAGCACCATGAGTTTGTGAATGGAAAATGGTTCACCAATCCCTTGTTCCTGCTTAACCAAGATGACAATAAGGACCCTTCCTTTGGGGGCTCTCAACATGAAAATTCTTCACCCCTCATTACTAGTGATGAGGGTGTGGCCTTGAATCTGTGGTCCAATATCAACAATGCAAGTTTAAGTAAAGATGGCAATTAAGGTAGGGGCTCAAACAAGTGCCAAGACGGCAAGAAAACTGACAAACGTGGCCATGGCAACTAAAGGGGAGTTGGTAGATACCATGGTGGTGGCAATCCTCCTTTCTCTTTGTCCTCTTCATTTGCATCTTCTTCTTCTTCCTCTTCTGGTTCTAAAAAATGCTGCAAAAGAAACAACCATGATGGAGGTGAGCAATGGGACAATAATATTGATCGCCAAGCCCACAATGAATGAAGGGGTAACAAAGGACATCATCAATGACAATGAAATAATGATGATGATGAGCCTTTACTAGCAACCTAAAGCATGTTAAATATTACAGAGGCTATGAAAATTCCAACCAAGCATGTGAGAGATAGTCGAATCAAGTGCTTAGACATGAACAATATTCCAAAATTTGAAGGGGGATATAACTCTAATCTGTAAAACCATCTACAAGCCTTTCATGATCCCTACTCCTTACAAAACATAGAAAATGACTAGCAAAAATTGAAGCTATTTCCCAAGACACTCATCAAAGAGGCAAAAAGTTGGTATTGGTCCTTGAACCAGAATCCATTCGCAGATGGATAGCATGCTAAAGCTAGTTAATGACAAATATTAGACATACTCCAAAGTGTCTAATCTAAAAAGGAAAATCTAAGGCTAGAAACAGGAAACACATGAACCCTTAGATGCCTCCATCGTCAAATATTATTCTCTCTTACATCAATGCCCTAGCCATGATTACTCCGCCACATCATAGATGGGCTCAAAGCAAAAACTAGAAGAACTCTTGGGGTTTATGCCCAAGTGAGACTATTCAAACTAAGAGCTCATCATATCCAAAGGCTGATAGAGTAGGTAGTAAAAGAAGAAGGTGAGTCACGAAAGAGGAAAAGTGTAGAAGATTATAATAAGCATCCTTCAATCAAAAAAAGGGAGGTCCGATTCTATGACAAGAAGGAGTCACCACTCGATGAGCTGGTGAACAAGAAAACCTTACCCATCCAAAAATCTATTTCTGATATTTTGATAAAGGTTATTAAACTATGGGACTCTTTGGATCAAAAATCCCAAACTACTATGAAGATTGTTGAAGAATCCAAAGAGCAGAATAGTGATCACAATCGCAAGAGGAGGAAAGAAGCTAAACATGCCTACCAAAGAGGTAAGGGCAAAGCTACTACAGTAGAAGAAGTTGTGGAGATAGACTTTAATGATGATGTTGGATGTGACATTTGTCAATATGAACATCCTAAGGGATGTTTCCCTATGGTGTCACACTTACAAGAGTCTGAAGTGTATGCATTAAATCCTTAACTAGTAAGGAGATAAGCACTAAGACGATTGCCTTATCCTCAAGGCAATCCAAGGTAGTTCCACCGGCAACAACAAGCTTACTATATAAGTGGAGCTCCACCACAACTGCATGAGCAATACCAGCAATGACAGCAACCATAGTCATGGGAGATACCACCATTGAGACAATAGTACCCTTATAAGTAACTAGATCCATATGGGTACTATGCTCAGCAACTCATTTCTCCACATAGATCTACCAGTATTGCCTCATTTCAACATCACTATTATCCTCCAAAGTACCCTCAAACTCATTCACCATCTACTCAAGGGGAGCCCCCATATCCATACCACCCTCTGCATCTGTCTGCACAGATCCCTCTACCCTCAACCTAGTTACCTCCTACTTCATCCATGCCAAGTGAAATTCCCACATAGTTGTAGCAATGAAATGCTACAAGGGTTGTAGATTTACAATAGGCCTTCCAACCACGAGGTTTGAATAATAGATCTAAGAAACAACCATTTTTCAACCCAACAGTTCTCCAAAACCCTTACAACCTAATGTAGCTAATCACCTTGAATCTCTAGCACCCTCATCCTCTGTACCAAACACATTTGAGGGTCCTTCAAATCAAATGCCACCTCAGATCCACACTATGATGTTAACTTATGTTATGTCCAGTTGGATTAAGGCTAGCAACCTTACAACAAAGAGATCTAACCTAGAAAATCCTCTTATTTATGAGTTATGTAAGGCTCTTCTTGATTTAGGTTCTAGTGTTAATCTCATTTCCCATGACATGTATAAGGTATGGAACCTACCACCTCTTAACAAGAGTAATATCCATTTGGAATTGGTAGAATAGTCAATCACTATCCCTTTGGTCTTAGTGGAGGACATTGTGACTACAATTTGTGAGTGATAATATCTTGCCAATTTTCTAGTGATCAGGGTAGATAACTACAAAGGCGACTTCCCCATCATTATGGGACGTGCATGGTTAAACATTGTTGATGTAAGAATGGGCATCAAGGATCTCTCCTTGGAAATCTTCAAGGAGAATGAATTCGAATGACTCAAGAAGAAGCAAGTTCCATGCATTTCATATAACAATAATGGCTGCAATTGCATGTAGAAAATCTAATCCATTAAAAGTACATGAAACTAATATCCAAAGGTGCCTGTACATAGTAACCACAAAACAAAAGGGCACCCAATGGCTAACAACTGACTCTAATAGCAGCACACTATGCATGGAACCTATTGAGAGCCTGACATGTGCTTATGCTGAGGGCATGGATGAACTTGAGCAAGTTCATCACTAACTCTCTGATGATGACGTTTATGATACCTTTTAGGAAGAGTTGGAAATCCTTGATAATTTCAAGCTAAAGCCCTTAGAGTTAAAAACTCTACCAATAAACATAAAGTATGCATTTTTAAAAAATGGCAAGCCAATTATAGTTAATGCAAGTCTTACTCTTGAACAAAAAGACAAGCTATTGGAGGTGGTTAACAAATGGTCATATCCTGAATGCACAAAAATTGATCCATGATATGCCAGCATCGTATCTACATCAACCCGACCATGAAGCTAAGAAGACAACCGCAAAGATGGTTGAACCTAAGTTGAAGCAAATCATCAAAGAGGAAATAGAAAAACTCCTCGAAGTGGGGTTCATCTATCCCATCGCACATAGTAAGTGGGTTAGCCCACTTGTAATTGTGTCAAAGAAAGCTAGTAAGTGGCAGATCTACATTGACTTTAGGCTATTGAAAGATAATTTCTCATTATCATTTGTGGACCAAGTGTTAGACACCATATCTAGGCATTACTATTATAGCTTCTTGGATGGTTATAGTGGCTATAGCCAAATTTACATTGCACTAGAAGATCAGGCCAAAACAACATTCATGAGTCCCTAGGGAACTTTTGCATATTGCAAGATGTTGTTTGCTTTGTGCAATGCCCCTACAACATTTCAATGCTCAATCCTTAGAATATTTCAATAGCAAATTGGTAGCAAGTAGAAGTCTTTATGGATGACTTCTCTACCTATGGGCTACATTTAAGCAATCCCTAGATCGCATTGAGCAAGTACTGAAAAGATGTATTGAAATGAATCTTAAGCTCAATTGGCATAAAAGCCATTTAATAGTCTAGGGGGGCATAGTACTTAGGCATAGACTTACTCAAGCAAGGATTGAGGTAGATCCTAAAAAGATAAGGATTATCTAAGGAATCACACATCAACCACATTCCTTGGACACACTGGCTACTACCGACAGTTTATAGAGAGTTTCTCTAAGATCACAAAACCGTTGGTCGAGCTTACAAAGAAAGATGCTCCATTCATTTGGATCAAAGAGTGTAAACATGCATTCCAATAGCTAAAGGAAAAAACTTGTAGAAACTCTAATTCTATAAGCACCAAATCAGTCTAAACCATTTCATATAATGACAGATGCATCTAATTAGGCCTTGGGAGCCATGCTTACATAGTTGGACGATAAGAAACATCCATATTACACTCACTGCACAAGCCAAAGCATTGTGGGTGCATAGTTGAATTACACCACAATTGAGAAAGAACTAATAGCAGTGATGTATGCTCTCGAAAAATTTAGGCACTATGTGCTTGGCTATAAAGTATTTATGCATACAGATCATAGTGCCATCTACTTCCTAATGAATAAGCCAACAATAAGTCCTCGTATCATATGGTGGCTTGTGATCTTGTAGGAATTTGATATCAAAATGATAGATCAAAAAGGGACCGAGAATATGATCATTGACCACCTCTTTTAGTTAAGATGGGATAACAAAGAGGAGGAGAGCCCGCTCTTTGATTAATTTCTAGAAGAAATCCTCTTTACAAGAGCGATAAAGGACCAAGTAAATCAAAATGGTATGATGGCATCCTCACTTACCTTCTCACTCAGGAGATGCCACAAGATTTGGACTTTAGGAAGAAACAACAGTTTCTTCATTGGGCTAAGTACTTCATGGAAATCAACAAACACCTTTGCAAGGTATGGACCAATGGTTTATTTTGTTGGTGTGTCCCTAATGTGGACTATTTACATGTTCTCTAAGATGCTCATGAAGGTCCTTATGAAGGCCACTATGCAAGGAGATGCATGGCCATAAAAATCTTGATGGTAGGATACTATTAGCCTACAATCTTCAGGGATGCCCACCAGTTTGTCCAATCCTGTAAACATTGTCAACAAGATGGTGGGATGATCGCTCGAATGGAGGATCCTCAATAATAGATTCAACCACTAGAGCCCCTTGATATATGGTGCATAGACTTCATGGATCCCATCACACCCATGTCCAATGGAAAGGCGTACATCATCATGGCAGTCGACTACTGCACCAAATGGGCAGAAGCAACAATCGTTACTAGCTGTACCTCATCCACTGCTGCTCTATTTGTACAACAACATATTGTCATAAGGTTTGATGTGCCACATGCACTAATTACTAACAATGGAACCTATTTTGCAAGTGCCACCTTTTAGAAGTTGATGCAATGCTTAGGGGTTGAACATAAATTAACAACACCTTATCACCCCCAAGCCACCGATAAAGCAGAAGTCACCAATAGGGAGATCACAAAGATCCTAACAAGGATTGTAAGAAAATATAGGATAGACTGGGGCACAAAACTCAACGACATCCTCTGGGCCTACTGCTCAACATGGAAACTCCCTATAGGCTACTCTCCCTATGAGTTGGTGTATGGTAAACTTCCAATACTTCCAATCTCATTTGAGCTCTGTACACTTTCAACAGCTTATGACTTGGACCTCAACTTGGGCCTAACACAAAGAGAAAGATTGATAAACCTGAATATGCTAGTTGAAAATCGATTAGTAGCCCTATCTTTGAATGAAGTGCACAAGGCATATAACAAGAAACATCATGATCTCAAAATATGAAAAGTAAAATTTTAACCTAGAGATAAGGTTCTCTATTGGAATCCCACACACATACCTCAAAAAATAAAGTTTCAAACATTGTTGGAGGGACCTTATATAATTGATGAAACCATTCCTTTAGGGGCCATGTTAATCTACAAACTTGAGAGCCCAAACAAAAAGCAGTTGATCAACATCCAACAAGTGAAACCTTTCCTTGAGCCAAAGCAAGCCAGTGTAACTAATACCTCATCGAATGGACAACCATGCTCTATATTTTGCATATCCTCCTTTCAACTTAGTCATGGGGGAGATGGTCATATGTGCTAACCATGCATATGGCTCCTCAATTTTTGACTTTTTGTTTTACACTTTGTTGATTTTTACCCCTTTTGGTTTTTCACTCTATTGATTTTCCCAAACTTTTGGTTTACAACATTGTTAGTATGTTTTATCTTTCTTGAATATTTTACACTTTCTTATATATTTTACTTTACTTTATTTTTGGTATGAATTTTCATTATTTTTTATAATAAAAGTGCTTTATTATTGTAAGACACAATGCTAATGTTGCTATTTATTAATGGTGGATTGTGCTTAATATTTTGATTGCTAATGTCTTGTTTCTATTTTTAAATTCTAATGTCTGATGACTAAGACATGGTTTATTTGTCATGGTGCAGGTAGTGAGGCCACATCATCCACCCATCTATAAACTCTATGATTTTCCTTGTTTCGGGCATATGTGGTTCCTTTTCATTAATAAAACTCTAAATGAACTTGTAGACTTTGTAGTCTCTGAACTTGGAAAGGATTCAAAAATTTGAAAAGGGTATGACTTCAAAGGGATTCAATACTCTTTGTTCCTTTCTACTTGCTTGTGTGCTTGTGTGTTGTCATGGATTTCTTACCGTTCCACATCGTATAATGATAGGAAGTTTACATAGGTCTTTGCATGGTGTGGTTCCCATCAAAAATAATAAAAATAAAGAATATTTTAAAAAAATCAACCAAATTCAAAGCACATCCCTTAGATAGAATAATGGCTTACAAGAATTGGTTATGGGACTAGAAAGACATGTTACCCATGCTTGAAGGCCCCCTCTCACTAAGGCCCTTTTTTACTTCCTACTTCTCGCTAAATACGGACTAGTGTTTAATATATGGTGCATGCTTATGTTTTGAGGAGTGGATTGATCTTAGAGTGGCGATGTGAAGTCACTAAAAGAGGTTAGTTTTGTTCTAGACTAAGGTTGGACTTAATTAGGTCATTTAAACTAATTTCCACAAGGGACATTGTACCGTCCGAAATTGTCGGTCTCCGGCTGGAAGGAAACAGAGACCGTGGGATCACCGGACACGCACAGAAGACCCTACCTTCACCTGAGGGCGAGCTGAAATGAATGAAGGTAGAGTACCTTAGGTGATCCACACGCAGATCAGACAAGGATTTCCCCGAACGTACACCGAAGTGCTATACGCTGGGTTATGCGTAAACATCGTAACAGACATAAATCAGAGCATAAACAGCGTAATTGATGCGAATAGAGCGTAAACGTAAACAGGCGTAAACAGAATACGTACAACAATTAATGCAAACTATAAACGATTTTGGGAAGAAAATGTAACAATGGCATTACACAATGAGAGTACAATGCACTGGTCTAACACAGTTGTGACTGGAACACAAGGCGGATGAAAAGCCTCAGTGAATGCAAGGATGACTGTGGGCTGGTTCACACTGTAGGCACAGCGTAGAGACTATATGCTCAGTGTACAGGGTTGTCCAGCGTAAAAGGTTTCTGCTCTGGTTCTCAGCATCTCTGCTCTCTAGTGCGCTCTGAATGTTTTACCGACCGACCTCGATCTAATGGAAAATTGGGGCTTTTATATAGGTTTTGACGCTAGACTTGGGTTGGGCGACACGTGGTGCGTTGATTGGGTGCAAAAGTGTAAAATTTACAAGTGTACAATATGTTACATTTGCTGGGCGTATACGCTGTGTTTGGCAAGCATAGACTCTGGGCGTATACATTGGGCGTATACGCTGGATGTGTTGGGCGTGAGCGAACTTGGGCGTAGATGTTGTGGACGATGGGCGTATATGTTGATGATGGCTGAGTGTATATGTCTGGGCATATACACTGATGGTTGCTAGGCGTATATGTTATGGACGATGGGCGTATACGCCCTAGCGTATACGCTGATGGTTGTTGCCTTGTACCAATTCTTGCTCTACAATGCTGTTTCCATGTCATCTTTGGGGATTTCATGCCAGGCATATACATTTGTTGTAGCTGCTGAGCGTACATGTGAGGTGTGTATGCTGGGCGTCTATGCTAAGCGTATACATTGGGAATGTCGAGCATATACGCTAGGCGTATACGCTGTGGATGTGAACTTAGGCGTATACGCTCAGACTGCATACTTGGGCGTAGACACTGGGCATATACATTGACACTGCATACTTGGTGAACATTAAGTATTTTGATCTTCGAAGTTGCCATGTTTGACACCAGATGTAGCTCTGGTCATCTGTGGGTCCCAGGGACCTGCTTCGTGTTGGAGAAGTACTAAGCTCGAAATTTTGTGGTGTTTCATTGGCCCCTCTTTGTTGACGTTTGGAGGAATCAACCCGAAAAGCGTCGACAAAGAAGTGCAAAACACCACAAGCAACTTGATAGAGACTTTGTCCGTTGCCACTTGACTAGATGTCATTGCACCGTGTTCAGTAGTACATGGGATTTAGAGAAGTAAAATTTGCATCTGGATGAGATCGTGGAAATTGTGGGGATTGGGAATTGACCAAGAGATTGTAATTGGTAAAGGGGATGCTCTGGTGTGTGTCATGCTGATCCTTGTCAATAGCCATGATTTAGCAGACTTGGAATTCAGACATGCGATGTGCGTCCTTTGGCTGAACAAGACTCTTGGTTAGTGTCTAAGAGGACTTGTTGGCAAGGCCAAAGCTATGTGATGATGCGTTGCATTTTTTAGAGGAATAGGGCCCTTGTTTAGTGTTTAGGGGGAGCCTGTTGGCGGAGAGCCAAAGCCATGTAACTGGATGTTTCCAGATTGTTTTTGACATGAGTACTTGGTTTTAAGACAACTGCCTTCCTACCTAGGGTTTGTGTGGAAGTGTTAAGTGTCCCCCTTTTTTTTTTGAAAGGAGCTTTGCTTTGATCTTGTACTCATGCTCGAGTGCTATGCTGTGTGTTGCAACTGCTTTAAACTGTTACAATGTGCAACAGCATGTTCGAAGTTTTGAGTGTACTGGGTGTATCAGAGATGTGGCTGAGTAGAGTGTGTCGGTGAACAGATAGAGAATGTACCAGGAAATGAGGATGTACTAGTGAACGGTTTGATTTAGCCTTACTATATGTGCTGTGAACATTGTCCCACCTTGTTGCTTATGATGAAATGCATTCTTGTGCGAAGACCTCTGGGTGTCATCCTGCAAACCATGAGTGAATAAACGAACTTAGACGTAACCAACTACAGATGGAACAAAGACATTGGAGGAGATTTCAGGCACTGTATATGAATGGCAGCAACGTTGGTAGGATTGTCTGATGGCGAGCGATGCAGTGATTCTGATGAAGTTTGAACGTGGCGGCGGATTGAAGAACCAGAAATGAACTTGCCAGTTTATAGTCTTAGCAGACTATCCTGGGTTAGTTTTATGTCATGACCCGTTGGACATTTCCTGTTTAGCATCGTGGCGGACATTACGTTGCCAGTTTCTAGTCTTAGCGGACTATGAAGAGGCAAACTAGTTTATAGTCTTAGCGGACTCTGGTGGACGCAACTGTGGCAATTTATTGTCATGCCGGACAAGTGCTAGTTTATTGTCATTGCAGACATTGTATGGTATCAGTTTATTGTCATGATACCGGGACGAGCTGTGGTATCTGTTTTAAGTCATAATCCAGGACTGTTCTGTGGTATCAGTTTATAGTCGTGACCCCAGGACTCTCTGTGGTATCGATTTTAAGTCGTGATCCAGGACTGTTCTATGGTATCAGTTTACCGTCATGATTCCAGGACGAGCTGTGGTATCAGTTTATAGTCGTGATCCCAGGACTCGCACGTACCTGAGTTTGTACTCAAATGTAGAATGGTTTCAGGAACAAGTGATTGGTTGGGTTGGCAAGCTCATTCCCTTCCATGTCAGTTAGCTTAAATGCTCCATTGTCAAATGCTTTAGTGACCAAGTAAGGCCCTTCCCAGTTAGCTGAGAACTTGTCCGAGTGTTCTCGAACAACCTTAAGTACAAGGTCACCTTCTTTGATAGGGCGCTTATGAATGTCATGCTGATGTCGTTGCCATTGTTGTTTTTGGTACTATTCGATCTGATTGAGTGCACGTACGCGTTCCTCCTCCACTGAGTCCAGGTCAATGATGTGTAGGTCATTGTTTTTCCCATCATCGAGGAGTCCGGAGAGTGTGATCCTTAAAGATGGTACCTGTAATTCCAAAGGTAAAACAACTTCTGAACCGTAAACAAGACTATATGGTGTTTTACCTGTTGAAGTTCGATGCGTAGTACGGTATGCCCACAATGCGTATACCAATTGCTCGTGCCACTTTCTCTTGGTTTGGGTAAGCATCCTCTTAAGTATTGCAATAATCGTTTTGTTCGTTGCCTTTGCTTGCCTGTTGCTCTGAGGATAGTAAGGGGATGAAAACAAGTGTTTGATCCCTAGGCTGTCACAAAAGGTTTTGGTCAGAGCATTGCTAAATTGTGGCCCATTGTCAGTGATGATTGTCATGGGAACACCAAAATGGATTACAATGTTTTCGAGAATGAAATTGCATACGTGTTTAGATGTAGTTTTTCGAAGGGGAGTAGCTTCTACCCACTTCATGAAGTATTCTGTTGCGATTATGATGAAACTATGCCCCGCAGAAGATGAGGGTGTTATTGGGCCGATAAGGTCCAACCCCCACTTTTGAAAGGGCCATGTGATCTGCATTGTATGCAACTCATTTGGTGGGACATGGATTAGATTACTATGTTTTTGATAAGTAGTACATGTCTTAGCTTTAGAGATATAGTCATACTCCATGTGTGGCCAATAGTAGCCTAAGCGTCTTATCTTTGTTGCCATGGCTTTTAGTGCTATGTGTCCTCCGCATAGTCCCTCATGTACCTGTTCAACCATGGTTTGGGCATCAGTACTACCAACGCATGTTAGCACTATGCTTCATAAGATCGACGATACAACGTGTCCCCTACCAGGGTATACTGCTTAGAATGTTTTCATACTGCATCCTTTTGTGCATTTGTTAGGTGCCGTGGTGTTTCGCCCCATAGAAGGTACTCTTTTATGTCATCATACCATTCTATCGCGTGTGTTATACTAACAGACGCTATTGGCAACGTATCAAGGGTATCAATTATTGGTTTGGCACAACTGGTTATGGAGCTTAGCAACGTATGGAACATGTCAGGCGATATATTTAATGCTAATGTGGCTAACGCATTTGCAATGGTGTTATCATTTCTAGAGACATGTTGCACATCGATGTTTTCGAATTAGTTCATCAAGTGTTTTGCCAAATCACAGTATGGTTGTAAATGTTGGGCTTTACATGTATAAACATCTGTGATTTGGTTTAAGACCAGCTGTGAGTCTCCTCTGACTACAAGCCGTGTGATGTCTGAAGCCAGTGCTACCGCGAGACCTCTAAGGAGACCTTCATACTCTACTATGTTATTGGTACAACGAAAGCTGAAATGGTAAGCAAAGGGTTTGATCTCCCCAGAGGGATAGGTGATGACAGCGGTAGCACTTCCCCCTCTAGAGGTGGATGCTCCATCAAAGTTTAGAATGGCATCCTAGTCGTTGGGTGCTATGTCTATTGCGCCTATATCCTCATCTAGGAATTCTGGTTCTACTGTCGCTTGATCATGCGTTGGTGACATGGCCATCTGATTTGCTATGGCTTGACCTTTAACTGATGATTGCGCTATGTAATGCAGGTCGAACTCAGCTATCATGACTTTCCAATGGGCTATCCGACTTGTTTCGTAAATGTTTCCTATGATGGCGTTGATCACATTATCCTTGCAAATTATGTTAACTTGGTTACGGAAGAGGTAATGTCGCCATTTCCTTAAAGAAAAGACCAAAGCTAAACATGACCACTCCACGTCGTTATACCTTTTCTCGTGGGCAACTAATGCGTGGCTTAAATAATATACAAGGACTTCAGTTCCATCATCTTGTTTCTGGTAGAGCATAGATGCGATTGACGAATCTGAAGTAGCGAGGTAGATGTAAAACGGTTTATCGTTTTCAGGTGGATAAACCGTGGGTAGTCGGGCAAGTGCCATTTTAATATTATCGAATGCTTCTTGGCACTGTGGAGTCCATTCAAAATGGATGTTCTTGCGCAATAGGTGATTCATAAGTTTTAATTTGTCTGTTAGCTTTTCTATGAAATCCCTAATAAACTGTAATCTACCTTGTAGACCTCGAAGTTCGGTAAGGTTGCCGGGTGGTTTCAGGTTTGTTATGGCCTTGACCTTATCGGGGTCTACTCGTATCCCTACTTCTGAGGCTATGAATCCAAGCATATTGCCTGTTTTGACGCCGAAGACACATTTCTTTGGGTTAAGCCTCAGTTCATGCTTTAAACAACGCTTTAATACTAAGTCAAGGTCTTGTATATGTTGTTCTGATGTTTTTGAATTAACCACAATATTGTCCACGTAGTCGTTGAGCTAGTGTAACATGTAATCGCTAAAGATGAATGTCATCGCTCTTTGATATGTGGCCCCAGCGTTCTTGAGACCAAAGGGCATCATTGTGTAACAAAAGGTTCCCCATGGTGTCATAAAGGTTGTCCGAAGCTGATGCTTCGGGTTGATGCGTATTTGATTGTATCCTGAGAAGCCATCCATAAAAGATAATAGGGCGTGCCCAGCAGTTGAGTCAACAAGTTTATCGATGCTGGGTAGGGAAAAGTCATCTTTTATGGTTGCAACATTTAAATCCAAGAAGTCAATGCATAAGCGAATGCTTCCGTTCTTCTTCGGGACAATGACCATGTTGGATACCCACTCAGCGTAATCAACAGCTCGAATGAAACCAGCCTGATAAAGCTTGGTGATCTCGTTGCGAACTGCCAATGCCACCTCGGGTTTAACCTTTCATTCCTTTTGTTTTACTGGTCTCAATTTCGAATCAAGAATAATGTTACGTTGGATAATTTGAGGATCTAATCCAGGCATGTCTGTGTAAGACCAAGCGAATGCTTTCATATTTTCCCTAAGCACGTTCTTAATGTCTTTGGCTAATTGCGATTGTAGTAATGTGCTTAATTTTAATATTTTAATTTCCCCATCGAGCATGGTGATGGGGATTTCGGTCAATGGGTCTTCGATGATATTTTCGGCTCCTATGTCAAGAGGTTTTGTTATACCTTTGTAGTTGTCTATCGTTTTCTGTGTTGAGGCTATGACTGCATCGTCCGTTGATGAACTTAAGTGGATGAGGTTTATGTTAATATCTCTTGCAATTTTGCCATATGGTCCATCAATGATTAACGGTGTGGTTAAATGCTAGTAATCCATTAAGCTTGCTCCTACCAATAAACAGAGAGCTGAATGATATAATGGGTATCGTTCTATGTTCTTTGGTAATTTTAAATTATGTGTACATGCATGATGGTGGATTATCATCACACCGGGATGCATGACATTTTAAGGTCGTACCGGGCCGTAGGTGGCAGTTTAATGCCTTACCGGGCCAAATGTAATCCGCGGGTGGTAGTTTAAGGCTGTACCGGGCCGTAACGGCAGTTTACGCTGGAATGTTCGGCGTAAACGTGTGAAATGGGGTTCACAGGGGGAACTGGGATGTAGTAATTTTTGTTTTATTTTAGATATATATATATTTTTATTATTTGTTGGGCGAATTTCAACAAAAAATAAGTAAAAAGGTAAAAAAGAGGCAAAAAAAAGCAAACCGGGAGACAGCGGCGTCAGCAGCGATAGCAGAGCACTATATAAAAAGGGGGGGGGGCTTCATTTGTTATTACATCGGTTTGCAACATAATCCGAGCATAGATGACCCAGCGTAAAATTCGAGCGTAAGCGTAAACCATCAAACCCTGGCGTAAGCGTAAACCCAAACCCTGAGCGTAGACGCCAATCGGCTAAACCCCAACGTAAACGCCAACGACTAAACCTTAGCGTAGACGCAGAGCGTAGAAGTTCAAGCGTCAGCGTAGGGACTTAGACTCCGACGTAGAGGCTCGACGTAGGCATAAACAGTTCCAACCTTCAGCGTAAATTGTTAATCTCAGCGTATAAGACGCCGAGATGGGCAAAGGAAAAGAAGTGGAAGGGCAGGGGAGGAAGGGACCTGACTTGACCTTCGTAAAGGAGAGCGAAGCCATGCTACAGTGCCTGCCTAGGCCAAGGATTCTATCATGGCCTGGATCATCACACAGGTAGGCTCTGATCCCGCCTCTGTTAGTTATTTTTTCTTGTGCATGTTTTGTAGCGTAGACAGTCTCGTAGAGGGCTTCGGCGTATACTCCAAGCGTAGAGAGTTTAGCGTAGAGATTTCAGCGTATACACCGAGTGTAAAATATTTCAGCGTATACACCGAGCGTAAGGAGTTAGTGTAAAGTCTTGATAGCATAGATTGTCATAGCGTAATTTGTTTTTAGTGCACAGCGTAAACTCTTTTTCTTGCACGAAGCATAGACGATTGTATCAGCGTATACGCTGAAGACTGTATGGTGTATACGCTGAGGGTTTCTTCAGCGTATACGCTGAGCATGAATCAAGTATGGTTCAGCATAGACCTGTTTTCATGTGAACTATTTTTGGCGTAAACTGTTTGTTCAGTGTCTAGCGTAGACTATTTACGTTGAAGGCTGCTATGGCATATACGCTAAGGGTTTCTTTAGCGTATACGCTGAGCGTAAGAGGTTCGAGCGATAGCATAAATAGTTCGTTGTCAGCGTATACGCCTGGTTAGGTAGCATATACACCGAGCGTAAATAGTTAGGAATTTTTCTAAGTGTCGATCTACGATGTGAACTTTTGCTTTTCGGTTTGTTTTGATGCATGGCTGATTTTACGATGGCGTCTTGGTTGCTTGCAGGGATACTAAGCCTTTTCTCCTCATTGTTGAGCTCATTGGGGTGTTAACATGGTTTGGCCCTACTCCGAATCTAACTGTGGATAACAATGGGGTCTGGTTCAGAGAAGGTGCGTGTGAATTCCTGGCCTTCATGCTGGACAACTTCGAAGTGGTTATCTGGTCGAACCTAAGTGAAGTGGTGGCGTGAAGCATGCCTGAGGCCATGTTGCTAGGAGCCGTAGAGGGTGTCATGGTCTTCATAGAAGACATCGATGAGGAGCCGCTGGTGAATGAGGACGGTTCTTTCTGTGGGCCCAGGTCTAAACGCCCGTTAACGCGCATGTGGGCACAATTGCCGTGAGGGCAGGACTACCTCAACAACACATTATTTGTAGTTGCGCGCGCACATAAGCTGTTCCAGAACCCTCCTGGCACAGTGTACCGGGTGGATAGGTAGGACCATTTAAGTTTGTTCTTTCTTTTTGTCGTTCAGTACTTGCTTCTGTTTTGACATCCGTTCGTTTGTAGGCCTAAAGTTAACCCAGATGGGACGTGCATTGAGGATGAAGGGCTTGCTCTTGCTCGCACCGCTCTAGAGGCTTTTATGGCGGGTCCCACCCTTCATGGAACCGTATTGGGTCAAACGAAGGTTGCTATCATTTATTTTCACAAACAGTTCTCTAGAGCATTTGCGATGTGCCAAGCTCGTGGATGGCTGCATGAAGATTGGTCAAACAGGGGACCAATCTTCCCCCGTGACTCCGGCTCAGGCAGCACATCCAAATCCACTATGGGAGGTAACTAACAATATTTTTTGGATGTGCTAATATATTTTTCCAACTGTCGGGGGTTATACTGATATGATGATTTCGAAATGTACTAGTAGTTGATGTACCTCCTGGCGGGGATCGGGTTACAACAGGCCGAACTGAGACTACGTTGTTGATGAAGTTCGGAGAGGTCAGTAAGGCCCAAAAGTGGTTACGTACCCACGCTTCCCCATCCATCGTTTGTTGCTTAGACAATATTGGCCTCATGGAGCTTTTCACGACCCCGAGCCCTGATGTGTCCATAGCAAAAATGATTGGGATCGTGGATTCCTTCAATGAATCTGTCTCCTACTACAACACCCAGATTAAGATGTTAAGGTAGTTTTCCATTTTTCGCCTGAGTTCTTTTCAAACTTATTTGGGGTACCGGCAGATGGCATAAGTGTAGTTTTAGACAGGGCTCATAAAGAGCTCCAAACGGTGCGTGAATTGGAGGACTGGCTGGGCATGGCCAAGGGTGCCAAGGGATTTCCAATGCAAGGGAAAGAAAAGGTTGAGGAGGTAAATGAACTATATCCCCTATTTAGGGCGCAGGTATTCCCCAAATCCCTTTCTCAGGTACGGAGTCTTGGGGTTGAGGCTGTACGCATCATGCGAACTATCCTGGAAACCGAAATGCGCTATAATTGGGTCCAATTTTTGTTGTCGGGCATGCATAAGGAGATAGTACGATTGCGCTCGAATGTCAAGGCGCAATCCCACTTCACCTTTGCCTTCTTTGCCGGTTACCTTCGCCGCTTCGCCAAGTTTCTAGTAGTTCACGTAGATAACAAGTTTGTTCTACGAGATTGAGGTCAACTATCCCACCCATGGATCAACCACTTATTTGAAACAACCAAGTCCCAGGATGCACTAGAGGGAATTGATGAATCTGTCTCTATCACTACAGGGGGATCATCTGGTACGTCAATCCACACCCATGACAATTTGGAATTGGAACCGGACGATGTACCCTATACTGCGAGAAGAGCAGAACGGGTCATCAAAGAGACTGTTGGCCAGGCCAAATCGAAGCTAAAAAGGCACGAACGCCCAACTGAGGAAGTCTCGAATGTGAGCGAGCCACGGGTGAAGCGCATACAATTCAAGAAGCCTGGTATGTAGACTTCGCCCGCTTATTGCTTTATTGTTTTCATTTCGTTCATAATTTTTACTTCAATCGCTTACATGTCACTAATACCTTTGACTGGATTTGAGAAGTGAGGAAGCAGACATTAGAAACTATTACTGAGGAGGAGGAGACCAACATGGAGCGAAATAATGAAGAGGAAAATGTGGATAAGGATCAGGGAGGAGGAACAGAGGAGTTAAAGGAAAACATCACAGAAACTGAGCCATTGGATGATTAGGGTGGTGTCGACCAAATGTTCAGCAGCTTTCTTAAGAGAAAGCTGGACTTAGGTAATCCCCCAGAAGGTGACAAGGAGAACGGTATGTTTTCTTTTGATTTTATTTTATATTGTTTCGTTAGTTGTTATTTCTATGGTATTTTATTTTCATATTTTCATTTCTTCCAGACAAAGGCAGCGAAACCAGGACAGTGCGGTTATACGTACCCATGAAGGCGATTCCCCCTGAGAGGACCGCGGAGGTTAGTTCCGCACCCATGAGCCATTTACTTGGACAGAGATGCCAAGTAAGATGGATTTTGTGGCTGCAATCGCTGAAGAGGTTGTCGAATGAATTCAAGAGGTCCACCCTTGATGAGACGCGATTTGCACTAGGCTGCGATATCGCGTCTTCTCCTGCGATATCG